>CM030365.1:257039916-257269074 GCA_017893485.1 Hemerocallis citrina
TCTGGTTTGGATTTACCCATGAAGGTTTGTCACGATTGTACTTTTTGCGTAGATCAAAACTTATATTTGTTTGTGCAAGTGTTGCATGCATTTTATTAATTATGACTGCTATTTCATGCATGCTTATTGCATGAAATAGGTCAACGTTATTAAGCAGGACTGTGTAAATGTTCGGTAGCTCCAATATGTGAATGAGAAAGAGGGACACTTTTTTATTTTATTTTAAAGGGTCCATATTATTAGGTAGCAGGCATAAAATGTTAACTAATTTCTATACTTGCATGGAATACAGAATAATATGTGCAGTATATGTTACAAAACTCTAGTTTAGCCAGCTACGCCACACTTGTTAATGTTGATGGCTTCACAAACTGCTTTTATGTTTATAATTAATAAGGGTTTGTGCATGTCTCCTTTCGCATTAGGGGTGAGCATGGTTCGGTTTCGCAACCGAACTGGCCATATTCCTTGAACTGGATCCGACCTGAACAAAGAGGGGAACTGATTCGAACCCTTCCCGATCAACCGTGGTCTGGTTCGGTCGGTTTAGATCGGTTCTGAAATTTCAAATTTTAAAAAGAAAAAAAAAATCCATTTTTGGGGGAATAATCTAGCATTTCCATGAAAATACCACATGAACTAGAGCAAACCAGTTGTCAACATCATTAACATTACCATCATCAACATCAACATTAGCATCAGACAGTTAAACCCAATATATATATATACTAGATTTGCCCGTGGACACGTGCCTACGGCACGTCTTCGAAACGATACAACACACGAAAAACTCTGTAAACAGTAAAAACAACAATTATGTAGTTCAAGTTTGAATAGTATGATAATAATTAGTTGTAAATAAAAGTCCATATTTCTATTAGTAAATGAGGGTGTAAAATCCAACTTGAGGGTGTAAAATGAGGGTGTAAAATCCAACTTCTTAGAACTTTAAGTATGGAAAATGATGAAATTTAACTGTTGAAGAGATATTTGCAATTTTCAATATAACATGTGCAATAAAAAAAACATAAAAATCTGAAAATTTTACAAACTTGAAATCTTAAAATCTAAATATCCAAGTAAATGAAGAAAGAATGGGAGAGAGGAGGAGAGAGAGAAAGAGAGAAATATGAAAAAGTGAAGAGAGGAGAGAGATAGTAATAAAGTAATGAGTTTTTTAGTTTTGGGGTGAAAAATTTAATTTGGGGGTTTGAAATTTTGAGCTGGAAAATATGTTTCGTGAGAATCAATCTAGGCCATTGATTTTAGGGGAGATTGAATGAGAGCCACTTGATAGGTTTCTTTGTAATTTATTATATAGATATATATATATATATATGAAGAATTACTGGGACTTTAAAGAAGAAGAAGACTTAGATTTAAGAACGAGCTTCAAATCTTGTAATAATAGTTGATAGGCATTGGGAATTTGTAGAAGAAGAAGAGGTCGAAGAGCAAGAAGAAGAATCACTTGTTGAGAAGAGAAGAAAAAGCGCTGTAGAAAACTAAGAGAGGCACGGATCTTAAAGGTCCTGAATTTAGGGTTAGTTTTAAAAGGATATTTATACTAGATCCCTCTCCAATTTTCAGCCGTTGGATTGCCATAAATGAATGAATTATAGCCTTCCGATTTGATCCGGGTTGCGGTCGGTTTCCAAGACGGAAATTTATTGGAAAACAAAAAACCACAACCGACCCGATTCACAAACAAACCCAACCCGAACGGGGATTTCTGGGTCGGTTTCGGTCGAGTTGCTCGGTCGGGCTGCAGTTTTTTTTTAAATATATTATATATATATATATATATATTTTATGCAAAGCTAATCATATAGTGATTGTTGCCAGGTAGTTGATATGTTTGGATGTGAGCTTCCAGTTTGTGCTGTTTCCTTCTCATGGTAAAATCTCCCTTCCAGCTTGAATTGCTAGATGACTATTATCAAAAACTGACTTGGTGTTTTTCACCTTTTTGTAGCATCGAGGAACTTGTAAAGGTCGAAGAAAATGGCCTTCTCTTTTCATCATCCTATGAGCTGGTTGACCAATTTATGGTGAGTACTCTGCTAGATGGCTATATCATTGTATGCAACTGCCAAAACACTTCAAATTCCAATTGGAATGATTGTAGATTGAGAATTATTTTGTTTAAATCGACTTTCTACTTTGCATATCTGTGGCTTAATGAAAGCTTACTGGGTATATAATATAATATTATGCAGATGCTTTTCAAAGGCTTTCCAGAGAAATCTGATGCCCTAAAATCATTAAGGGATGGAGCCTCAGCTACAAGATCCTCTTCTAGATGGTCTTCTGAGTGGGAAACACATGCATTGCCACTTATTACAAAGGTAATTTAATTTTACATATTTTTCAGTATAATTTTGTGTCACTGTTTTTGTATCATCCAGGCATTTAAAGAAATATCATGTGGTATACACATGTATGGATATTCCTTTTGTGACTGCAAGCCTGTCATTTGTAATGTCTAATGCATGTGCCAAAGACTAGTAAAGTTTAATTGGAGAAACATGTTTCCCATACTTGACCTGTA
Source organism: Hemerocallis citrina (assembly GCA_017893485.1). NCBI lineage: Eukaryota > Viridiplantae > Streptophyta > Magnoliopsida > Asparagales > Asphodelaceae > Hemerocallis > Hemerocallis citrina. The sequence goes on from CM030365.1 coordinate 257,042,468, forward strand.
TACTGTAAATGTATTAGAAGTGAAGAGATACATGAAGCCAATCGTGAATGGATCACCTACTCGGGCCATTGCAGATACCCCCTTCAAAAAATATACTCACTCTTAGCGCAATGTTTTCGTTACTGTCAAAAAGTAGAGTATACATGCTTTGAGCTTTAACAAAACTCATTAAAGGCTGTAAAATAGTACTATAGGGGTGTTTCTTTAGCTGAAGTACATGTAGTTTCCAGTTGTGAAAATTCAAATTTCTTTTTCTAGTCTTGGGCTGCATTAGCCATTCCAAACGATTTGGTTGCAATTTCATCTGCGACTATAGAAGTTAGATAAGATAAATGAAGTAACTCTTTTCTCTCTCCCCTCTAAAGCTTTAACCTATCATTCAATTCTGCGACATCTCCTAATTCCAACTTCATCAAAACAAAAGCTCGCCAAGCATTTCCTGCATTTGCATTTACATCATATGAAGCAACATAGTATCCTATCTAATTGCAGTAGTTATAACTACTTAAACTTGAAGTTATTTTGAAGTAGTTTCAACCTCATCAAACCAAACTGGCCCGAAATAACTCAATCACATCTCTTTCTGCAGGTGATATCAGGTAGACACTGAAGATATAAAGATTGAAGTATTCAGCCGATTGATGTAACCCGGTAGATATTAGATTGTCTTAGAAGGGTTTATCTTATAGGATCTGGTCAATTTTTTGTTTGCCTGCATTGTATTACAAGCATATACTCAAATAGATATACATCTGATTTGCTCTGTTGTAGATTATGTGACTTCGCGTGTCCTTTTCCTTTTCTGGAATAAAAATGTGCCCTTCTTATAAACCCTTTTTAGCGGACATTCGTTTGAAAATAGTTTGCAGAGGACTTTCCCCATCTCGTTCTAAGATTCTTGCTTATTTGTTTCATCTTCTGCAAATTTACCATATATCAGTTTTGTCTGCTCAAAAGATTCGTTGACAAGTTGATTTCACAAAAACCTCTCAATTCAGGTTTTTTTCAAGTAGCCGCAGTTAGGTGCAATTGCAAGATCTCATTTGGTTGCAACCCAATTAAATAGGTAGCTACAACTCAAGAATCTTGCAGCCGAAGTTGCAATGCAACTACAACTATTTACAATGAACCAAATATTTGCTAATGAATTTGAATGTCTAATTGGGTTCAAGTCCGAGCACAAGGGAGAGCGCGTCAGTGATAGGTCCATCAAGAATTAAGCACCACGGCGTTTAACTTTTACACTTGTCCAATAATGAATGCCATCCCTATTGCAGTCATTTTATGAGTTGTTAGAGCATTCACATCAATGAACCTCTCATTTGGGTTACCATTTTAGATTTTGATAACCTGAATGATAACTTTTCTTAAATGAGAGGTTGGTCTACATCCATAAGTTGTCATTTTGAATTTTGGCAGCCTAATTAGGCTATTCAAATTTGGAAGGAAAAAAAGAGAAAATGTGTGGTGATGAGCCATTTGACAATGTCATTTGTGTTCGCCAAATTTGAGAGAAAGAATGACATCTGTTTGTGAGACATATGTAATTTTATTTATTTATTGCATCTGAGTTTTTTTTATATAGAAGCAGAAATTTACTTAAGAGCATCATTACCAATTCGGTGCAAATAATGTGCAATGCAAACGGTCACAGAAATACACTACTGCGACTGTCCATGTAAACATGCTCGACTTCTTATCTAACATACAATTATTTTGGTCGAGGTTTTCATATTAACAGATTCTGACATTTTTAAATTTTTTTTGTATATACCGTTTAATTTAAACAATGATGTACAAATACAATACAGTACTCTGCCTCTTATCAAAGCTAATTCTCAGTTTGACCCACTTTTTGAGAATATTTGTTAAAACGATACAGTTCTTAAAATAATTCTTCTTATGACCCAGTCTGCTTTTAGATTTCTATAATACATTTTCTATATTATTTTCTATAGGATGTGTGACCTTTTATTAAATTCTTAAAGTTTTGGGTTTTAGAATAATTTCTACCTTTTAGATTAAATCATTAGTTTCTTTACAGGTTATAAATTGATGTTTTAATCTAGAAAAATTATACAAATTAAGTAAAAATTACTTACTCTGAATTGACTCAGATAACAAGTGGATGTGAAACGTTACAAGACTTGTTACATGATCGACTCTGACGCAAAAAACAAATAAAAGTATATAAAGTAAACTCACAAGACTAACACGACATAAGAAAGTAATACAGTACAACATGAAGTAGCATAGCTAGTATGCTGTCTTGATATGCTAGTTTTCCCATAAGCCTTCAAGTCACTTTCACCATTATTAGATTTCATCTTTAAGCCACTTTCACAATTATTAGGTTCCATTATTAGATTCCATTTTATTTGTCACCTTCTCATTTGTTAGATTTCATTTATTATCTCTGGTACCTCCATTATTTTCACAAATTAAATTCAAGTTGTTTACTTGCCTTCATATTTATTATTCTCTTCTTACTTGTCTTATTCTTCGTCATATGTATCACCAACAATAAGTGGGTGCGAAGTGTCAAATACATTATCATTCTCCAGCATAATTCCAAAACTTCTCGTAGACTATTTTTGTTTTTGATAATTCTGATGTGTTGCATGACTATATTGATAGAGTCGTAATTGTCTTCAAAAGAGAACAAAAGAGTATCAAAAAACCTTAAAATGAAATCATGAGTAGAGAGAGATGGATACCATAAAAATCAAAACAAAATGGCTTTTCATACTTCCAACCTAGTAAAACTTTTTTGAGGTGCTATGTACCAGTTACTACTAGTAGATAAAATACCCCTAGTATGAACCCCGATTTCAATGCTACTTTTACGTTCCTCCCATCTCAGGACTGCTTTGCTCATCAAAAGAGCTTCATCCAAGAGATACGTCGGAAATAACTAGTAGTAATTCGGTGCAGACAACCACAACCTAGCTCGTTTCCTGCTACTAGGTGTACAACTGAACTATAGAAGGTTGCAAATTGATCTTTTTACAAGATTTTTCAACCAGAGCCTTATCAAGCTCTCCCTGAGAAGAAAAGATTAGTTATTCATTACTTATATGAAATAACAAGAAATGACAAGAAAGTTTATAGAGAAGAAGAATTATATGGAATTTCTGTCTCTTATATGATCTTTTATTACTCTCAATCTTCTTATAGACCAAACTTTCCTGAGCTTATATGGAAATTCTCACTTCTCCCTTACTCAGTCTCTCCTTTTTATGGAATAAGGGATAACTTTACATCAGTTATAATTACTGTTCTCATTACATCACTACTTACATCATAGATAAAGAATTGAGCCTATTACATCACTGATTACATTAAATATTCCAGCATCTTCACGTGCTTCACATCAGAAACAATTCTTCGTCAGAATCTTGTTCTTTTCTGCATTGTCTACATTTATGTTGTGGTTCCATTCTCATCAATCTACAGTAGTGGACAATTGTCTCTTCTGTCATTGTCATGACCCCTTTATCTAGAATTTGAAACCGGCTGTCAAAAACAATGCATCACCTCACCTCGCTTTGGGACCGACAAATTGGCAGCTCCTGGCTTTCGAAACAACATTTACACAGTGAATAGCGGCTTTCGAAACAACATTTACATAGTGTAAAGAGAGAAGAAGAAGAATAAGAAGAAGAAGAATATACAGCACACAAAGAGATTGTAGAGATATAGTCTCCCTTCAAATTTTCCAAACATAAAAACTAAACAGGTTTTACTTTCAAGCGAAAAACATTAGGCTTCACTCCTACTGAAGTTTAAAATACAAAGTCTAGATGAAATAGAAAGCTATTTACTTTGTTTGGTGTCTTTGTAGCTAACTGTGCTCGATGCTTAGAAAAGACCAAACTGTAATATATTGAGAGATTCTACTTGAAATTAAGGTAACAGTATATGCATCATTTTCATAATGCTATTACATAGTATTTTACTTGAATTTTTTTTCCTTTCGTGTTTGATTGAGGATGTGAATTGATTAGTGGAATTTGGTAGCCCCATTGATTGTGATTTATATGCTTTGTTTTCCACATAATTATTTGAGTGGACCCTTAACAATATCTCTTGACATTCTTATTACTTTGATTAAGACTTAATTTAATTATTAACGACGTTGTTACAGCTATAATGGTCGTGAAGTCATCAGGTTTTGTTGACGAATTCTTTTGTTTAATTAGCATGTAAGAGCATCTGTAGTCGATGAAAGTCAAAATTTTGGATTTGCACTGCAGTCGTTCAAACTCAAATTTTGGATTTTCAAAATTAAAAATTGAAAGACACAAAATCATTCCCCGTCTCACATTAAAAAAAGAAAAATAAATAAAAACATCGAACGGACGTCCGCTGAACTTTTTAAATTAAAAATAAATAAATATGGAAATATACCCATAATAATTTGTAGGCCATCTTCTTAATTTATTTTTTCAATTTGATTTTGGGATGGGAGATCATCTCCAGTCCCACCAATTTTTTTTATTCTTTATTTTTTTAATCGATGGATGGAAAATGATTTTCTGATTAATATTTTTAGACCAATCATTTTTTTTTCAAAAAAAATAATCAGACGGGAATTCAATTTCCATCTTATATATATATATATATATATATAAAATAAAACACAAAGAAAGCTATCAAGTGGTTCTCCTTCACTCCCCCTAAAAATCAAAGGTATAGATCTAACCTCACAAAACATATTTTTCTCCTTAAAAGTTTCCCTCCAAAACTCAAATTTAAATCCCCCACCAAAATCAACTCCTTTATTTATTTAATTATTTTTTTTTCCTCTCTCTCTCCCTCCCTCTTCTATTCAAAAAATTAAGAAAATAAAATTTTACTTTTTTTAAAAAAAAATAAAAAAATTTGAAAACTTAAAAAATTGCAAATTTAAAAACTTTTAAAAAAATTCAAAAAAATCATATAATATGTTTTTTTGCTGGACCCCCAAAAATTTCTCATATAATATGTTTGCTACTTCAATTAATTTGCTCGGCCTCCAAAATTTTTTATATGATCAAATAAGGTGCACCTTTCGAAGACGTGCCGTAGACACGTGTCAACGGGCAAACCTAGTGTATATATATATATATATATATATATATATATATATATATATATATATATATATATATATATATATATATATATATATATTGGACGAAAGATACTCTTTTGTCGCTTTGAACGGACGAACAATCATCTTCAGTCGGCTATATTTTGCAAAATCTTATTTGGCCTACTATAAATAGCAGACAACTGTTCATCCCCAATCCAAATTTTGGGTATATAGCCAACGACTGCAGTAATTTTTCTTTTTTTTTGTTACAAAATTGGGTAAATAGCCAATGACTACAGATGCACTAAGTGATGCAGTTGCTGCAAGTTGTTTTCCCCTCATTGCAGTTATATCTTTTGTGTGTGATTCATGTTTAAGAATCTAGGTAGGTAAAATTAACTATATCATGCACAATGTTCTCAATTATAGTCTTACTTCTGCTTGTTGCTTTGCCAATTGATGTTTTTTTTTAAATTTTTTATTATTAGTATATATATATCTGTATAATAAAATACAAAGAAAGCTATCAAGTGGCTCTCCTTCAATCCCTTCAAAAATTAAAGGCTCAGTTCTAACCTCACAAAACATATTTTCCCCCCAAAACTCAAATTCAGATCCCCCACACAAAACAACTCCTATATTTATTTAATTATTTTTTTCTCTCTCTTCCTCCCTCCCTCTTCTATTCAAAAAATTGAGAAAATAAAAATTTTAAATTTTTTTTAAAAAATAAAAAAATTTAAAAACTAAAAAAATTAAAAAAATAAAAAAATTCAAAAAAATTTTTAAAAAAATCAAAAAATTATATAATATGTTTTTTGCTGGACCCCCAAAGTTTCTCATATAGTATATTTGCTACTTCAATTATTTTGCTGGACCTCCAAAATTATCTCTACTACTATAATGGGAGAAGACCTTAGTGTAATTTGTCCTTCTACCAACCTGTGCAACGCACGTGCATAACTATTATAAATGATATTTTAGATCAAATCCAGACTACATCCGAATTTTTACTTTAAAAAAACTACATTTATTAAGACATGCATCGCATGTGTAAACTACTAGTTTTATATAATCAAACAAGGTGCACGTGTCAACGGGCAAATCTAGTATATATATAAATTGGGATAGAGTGAAAGACCCCAGTCAAGAATAAATTAAAAATTAAATGGAACTTTTTTTTTTTTGATGTAACGGATAGAGTCATACGACTCCAGCCCGATCAAAAAATATATTAATAAGTGATAATAGTTGTACAAAAGCGGGATAGATCAGTTTTACAAGCGGTAAAACAGGTGCCCTGAACAAAGAGGCTCGGGAAACTATTAAGATAAGTGCGCAGAAATAAACCTACAGACTAGACAACACTAGAACAAATAACAAAGATAACTGGCAGGAAGCTGGATCGGCCGGGAGTGAAACCCTCGAACAAACATGAGCGCGCTGGACTCATCATCAACGAGGGAGGGGGATGAGATCATCTCGGTGGTAGACCGTGCCTAGTAACGAAGACGACGAAAGAGTGGTGGACGACCTAAATCTCGATCAGCACCGCGGGGACTCCTCGTCTGAAACAAGAACGACCAATCACACAGGGAGCCGCAACCCAGATGAACTTGAGTAGGACTTAACATAGGCTTTGTGCAGAAAACGATATATGATACAACACAGTTAATAGGAGCGGCGATCGAAACATGCAAACTGATAAAAAGCCACATCTGCCCCATCAGCAATAAGGGCCACGCCACATCAGCCCCGATGGGCAGAGGAAACTCAGCGATGCCAGCCGAGATACAAAGCTCAGAACTCACTGAAATCTAAAAGACCAACATCATTTCCAAACAAACAGAATTAAACAACAGAAAGCAAGAGAGATCACAGCCCTACCACATTGAGATGGTCTAGATTAATACAGATGAAAGCGGCTCCGTCGGGAGCAAACGCAAAAAAAGTAATCTAAGTCCAGGAGCTAGAACGCCAAAAGCTAATAAACATGCGCTCACCCACCTAACTTGAGATTACACAAAAAACCACAAAACAACCGTACAAAACGATTCAGTCGCCCGCCAACAGAGAGACAGAGCAGATTGAAACCCCGACCATCACCAAAGCCAAGCCATCATACTGAGAAACCATCGGCTCAAAAACAACACACCAGAGTCGAAGAACAAAAGAGAAGCACAAAAGAGAGCACATTGATTGATGCTTCAATCCTGTAAACCAATCCCAACCATTAGAGAATTCAGAATGAGTAAAGTGAGCATTAAATCAAAAATGCAACAACCACATAAAAAATCTGATCACCAAAGATAATAGATACAGATAAAAGCTAAGAGCAAACAAAACAAGCGCATAGCCGAGAATATGTACTGCCTTCATTAGAGAGCGTTAAGAATGGTGAGGACTGATCGAGATTCCTCTAAACGTTTATAGTAAAACAACTTCCGCTTATCATCTTTAAGCTGCGAAGTCCATAGGTTGAAATAATATAATAAGTCATCTGTTAAAGAGGAGATCGATACTGTTTTGTGAGAGAAAATTCTGCGGTTCCTCTCTCTCCAGACTACCCAAATAATAATATGAACCGAGAGATACCATCCCTTGCTATATTTAGGTAGATTGGAGGGAGAGCACCAACAGGCTCGAAGATCAGAAGGAATAGCTGGGTTTCCCCAAGCTAGAGCCGCAATTTTCCAAAGGGAACGAATGGAAGAGCAGTTAACAAAAAGATGATTAACATCTTCGGAAGCTTCTGAACAGAAAGGACAGCGTTGCCCCCACGCTAGGTTTCTGTTGTTCAGCACCTGAACAGTGAGAAGCTTATTGTGGATGGCTAACCAAGAGTTAATTTTAACCTTGAGCGGAGCACAGGATTCCCAGATGAAATTAGCGGTGGGGGAGACGACGCCGCGGAAATTGAGGAAATTATAAAAGGATTTAACCGTGAAAGACCCTGATGCATTCCAACGCCAAGCTATGTCTTCCGAATGATGCCACTGAAAGAGATTGAGAGAATCAATGAGTTGATGAAATTCCGATGATAGAGAGGGAGGTAACTGGATAATAAAAGGGATACTCCAAGATCTCGTGGAGTCGGTCCTAGTAAATGAATCGCCAATTGAGGCATCTGGATTTGCAGCGAGCTTGAACAAAGAGGGGTAGGCTGAGGCAATGGAGGTATTGCCAAACCACAGGTCGGTCCAGAATTTGGTTCTTGATCCATCAGTACAAAGCCTATAAATGCCGGACTGGAAGGCCTTGGAGGCCTTCCAGACTCCCTTCCAAAAAGGAGAGGCCCGACGATGGGTAGGGGAACTGAAGCTCCACCAAGGGGAGGAGTCAAAGTAATACTCTTTGATACATTGGACCCAAGATAAATGAGGAGATTTATGGAATCTCCACAACCATTTACCTAATAAAGCAATATTATGATCCCGGAGGTTCAGAACCCCCAGCCCCCCGTGCGCTTTGGACAAACAGATGCTGTTCCAATTGCACAGGTGGGATCCCTGCTTATAAAGGGCCTTACCAGTCCAAAAAAAATTGCTACGAATCTGGTCAATCCTCTTTATAACCCAGGATGGAAGGTAATAGAAGGACATCATGTAGAGCGGCATAGCCGAGAGAACAGAGTTAAGAAGTATTAACCTGCCACCTCGAGAGAGAATCTTACCGGTCCAGACATTAAGTCTGGATTCAATTTTGTCGATGATAGGGACCCAGTCAGATCTGTGGAGCTGACCCCATCTCAGAGGAATACCAAGATAAGAAATGGGGAAGGTGGCGATAGGGCAATTAAAAAATTGGGAGATCTGGGCATGACGAGAGTCATCACCGCCGAGCCAATACACAGAAGATTTGTTGAAGTTAATGGTCAGGCCAGAAGCCTGTTCAAAACAGTACAGTAAAAGTTTAAGATTGCGCAGGGAAGCCTGATCAGGTTTGGCGAAAATAATGGTATCGTCCGCATATTGCAAGTTGAGAATACTGTCAAAATGACGGTAGCGACCTAATCCTTCAATGACGTGTGCTTCACGGGCGTTGCGGAGCAGTTTACTGAAAACGTCCGCAACCAAGGAGAAGAGCAGGGAAGAAAGGGGATCTCCTTGACGTAATCCACGTTTGGTTTTAAATTTGTGACCCTCCGAGCCATTGATAAGAATAGAAGTAGTACCAGCTTTGAGGCTGGATTTAATCCATCCAACCCATTTTGGACCGAAACCACGGTGATGCAAGATATCAAAGAGAAAGTCCCAGTGAACGTTGTCATACGCTTTTTGGAAGTCGAGTTTGAGAAGGATTCCTTCTAAACAGTGGTGATGACTAAGCGTTATGATCTCTTGTGCAGCAGCAACGCTGTCAAGAATGAAACGATCCTTGATGAAACCCGATTGGGCTGGGTCAATCAGAGGCAGAATGATAGCACCGAGTCTATTAGCTAGAACTTTCATAATAATTTTGAATGAGGTGTTAATAAGACTAATGGGTCGGAACTCCGACACAGAATTGGCACCCTGCCTTTTAGGGATCAGAACAATGTGGGCATAATTAATGCGATCAAAAGAGAAGGATCCTTGATGCAAGTCCTGGAAAAGGTCAAACAGGTCATCCCTTAACCAAGGCCAGAACTTTTGGTAGAAGAAAGCCGGGAAGCCATCCGGCCCCGGAGCTGAATCACTTTTTAAAGCAAAGACAGCTGACTTGATCTCATCCATTGTGAAGGGGTCCTCTAGGGAGGATAAATCAGTGGATGGGGGACCATAAAGTTGCTGCCAGTCCAATGAGAACAAACGCGGATTAGAGGAACCAATGAGATTTTTGTAGAATGAGTGGAAAGCTCGGTGAATGTCCGGGTCAGAGGTTAACTCTGTGCCCTGATCAAGGAGAACAGAAATATGGTTGCAACGCCTACGATGCGAGGCAAAGTGGTGGAAGAAAGCAGTGTTACCATCACCCTCTTTCAACCAATGAATTCTAGCTCTTTGAGCCCATTTCGAATGCTCTTGAAGGAGGATATCGGCATATTCACGCTTACACGCTAGGCGCTTTTGAAGAGCGTGAGTCGAAAGCGGGGCTTGCTCTTCCATCAGGTCAAAGGCCTGTATGGATCCAAGCAAAACCTCTTTGAGGAAATTGGTGTTGGATTGACGTTCGCGACGCCAGATCTTACAGCCATATTTAATAGCGTGAAGCTTAAGAAGCAGATTGCCCAGCCCGTGAGAACCAGATATGGCAGCGAGGCAATCCTCGACCAGTTTAACAAATAACTGATCTTGGATCCAGTACTTTTCAAAGCGGAATTGAAGATGATGGGGGAAATGGTAATGCGAGATAAGAGCGATAGGCGCCTGATCTGAGGATGGGTTGGGGAGAGCTTTCGCAAAGGAATTGTGAAATTGCGAGAACCACAGGTGAGATACCAGAAACCGGTCTAGTTTGGCGAGAGAAGGCACTAGTCGTTGATTCGACCAGGTAAAGGCCCTACCATTAATAGGGACATCGGATAACTGAAGGTCCCTGATGCAATTGTTGAAGATGCACGATTGGGAATCAGAGGAGGCAGAGGTGACGAAAGAAGATCTTCCTGAAGCGAATAGGGTAACGTTGAAATCACCACAGAAGAACACGAGTCCCTGAACAAAGGGGTGCAGTGAGAGAAACTCTTGCCAGAAGAGGGGGCGGCGATCAGAAGACGATGGCCCGTAAACCGAGATAACCGTTAGAACACAATTAAGCATCTGCCACTGCAGCTTCACGATCAGAAAAAAATTCAGGCGATGAATCTCTATTAACGAGAAAACCGAGTCTCTGAAACCAAGAAGAATCCCGCCTCTAGAGCCTATGGCATCTAGAGAAATCCAATTCGATATCGAAGAACCTCCTAAGGCACGAAAAAGGAGAGGGGAGGGATATTCAATCTTAGATTCTTGGATCGAGATAATATCACAGTGGGAGGAGGTGATAAGGTCAAAAACGGACCTCTGTTTGGCGGGGCAATTGAGGCCCCAGATATTCCAAGAGATACTAATCATGATGACCAACGAACTCCTAGACTCGGGTACGTTCTAAAGCTCTAATGCAGGAAATAGGGGTGGACGAGTCGGGATTAATGGAAAAGCCTAAGGATAGGGATAGGGACACCAATTCAGTGTCCGACAAAGCATCGAATTGATGATGATAAAGAGATCCCAATGGGGGGGGGGTTCGAACGGGGTGAGGAGAGGGAAAAGTCCACTGGGGACGCTAAACGTTTCGCCTTAAGACGGGCACTCGATCGAATCAATCGAAACGAGCCCCGATCCGCGAAAGGAAGTTGAGGACAACTAGACATCCCCGGGTCTGGGATGGGGGACTGCATAGGACCGTCAAGATCCATCTCCGCACCCAAACGAGCGACTATAACCAGAGGCTTGGGATTCGAACAGCACATATTCAAATTGTTATGATTGCTCGCGATAGCAACAACCTCGGAAGGCCGAGCCTTACAAGATTCAAAGTACGAAGACAAAAATGCAGAATGACGGTAGATGAGAGAAAGGGGGAGAGGGGAGATAGACAATAAGTTCCTCGGCATACGAAAAGATGAGGATTTAAAGGTCGGGAAATAAATTTCCAACTCATATGAACAATAGCTAACCAAAACTGCAAACTGATAGATGAAAAAGAAATAAAAAGGAGAAGAGTAAGTAATAACCTGTTTGGAAGATTGGGCACGTGCCAGGGCGTCGACTTCGTCTCCAAGGAGATCATCTTGATCAGTCCAGTCTTGATCTTGATCAGTCCAGTCTCCAAGGAGATCATCTTGATCAGTCCAGTCTTACAAGGGTACGGTTTACAAGAAACAAACTGCGAACAATAAAATAAATTAATAAGACAGACACTAAAATAATCAAAAAAAGAATAAACATGAAGCTAATCAGAAAATAATTTCAAACTGTGGGAAGCACACGAGATGCGAATGTCCCAACACAAAAGTAAACAACAAACACATAGTGAGAGGTACAGCAGGAAGAAAAAAAGCCCGTGAACGTTAAATCAGAAGTGCGCCACGTAATAACGCAAATCCTGAGGGAGAAAGCTGAAGCACGGCAGCCAACGTCCAGATGGCACCAGGATCACAACCACGGAATGGATGAGCACATGGCCAAGGGACCAAAACCAACAACAACCGCTATCGCTGCAAGAGACGGAAGGAGCGATTTGAATAACCAGTGCAGGTCCAATTGATGTTGTTAAATGTCCAATTTTGTTTACCTTGTATCATTGTTATATTTTTTGTTTTGATATATATGTAACTTAGGGTTACCTTTTTCATCTATTCTATAGCAGCACTTGTTATCAACGACATGCTAGCATTTTCTTATTTGCATTTGTGTTCAAGAGCGTTTATCTTCAATAGAATTGTTGCATGTGCATTGCTTGTGTTTTCTTTTATCGGCCAAACAGTTAAGAAAGTGTACATACTTGTCTACATATGTGTTGAACATATGCATTGAAGAATGTTATCTTCGACTAACTTTAATTACATGTGTATAGCATGTGCTTTTTCTTAGGAGTTACATGCGTATGGCCAAACAAAAAATAAAAATGTATACATATAGATCATCCAATTTTCTTGACAAGGAAAAAAGAAAATGTGTAATATATGCCAACCTTCTTGACAAGGAAAAGAGAAAATGTGTAATATATGCCAAAGTTGGCAAAAGACTTTAGTTTGAGCATACACACACTAGTGTTTTTTTTAATATAAGACACTTTTTGAGAATATTTAGAGAAAGAGTACAGTTGCTAAAGTATTTGTGCTCGTGGACTCAACACGAAACTTACCGTTTCCAACGGCGAATTTAGTTGTTTTATGCTCGCCGTTGGGACACGGCGAGTTTAGCGCTAATTTTTTGAAAAACTGGTCATTCCCAACGGCGAGTTCAATACAAAATTTTCAATGAAGAATTGTCGCTCCCAACGGCGAGGATATTTATGCCAGACTCACTGTTGGGAACAACGACTTTAGTTCAAAATTTTGAAAGAAGACAAGTCGTTCCCAATGGCGATGGCATTTATACTAGACCCGCTGTTGGGAACGACGAAAATGTAGAAAATTTCATAGAGTAAAACATTCTGTTGGACTTAGTGAATATTCGAAAAAAAACCCATCAGAATCTTTTTTAAAACTAAACTCGCCGTTCCCAACAGCGAGTCTGGTGTAAATGTCCTCGCCGTTGGGAATAACTGGTCTTCATTGAAAAATTTGAACTAAACTCGCTGTTCCCAACAACGAGTCTAGTATAAATGTCTTCGTCATTGGGAACAACGAGTCTGCATTGAATTTTTTTGAGCTGAACTCGCTATTAAGAACGACGAGTTTCTCAAAAAATCAGTACTAAACTCGCCATGTCTCACCGGCGAGCATGAAACAACTAAACTCGCCGTTGGAAATGACTAGTTTCGTTGTTGAGTCCACAAATCCAAATACTTTGACAACTATTCTATAAGTGCAAATATTTTCAAGAAGTGGCATTTAAAAAAATAAAAAATTCCACACTAGTAGCTACTATATCATTTACTATCACCCACATAAATTTTATCAAGTCTTTCTGTGACAAGATTCCATTCATCATCCTCATTGTGGGAAAGTTGCTGGCATATATACTACAACAGCAGAGAGTGCTTTTGGAAAAGGCCCACTGCACTACACCACACCAGGTTGTTGTTTGTTTTCCTGTTGAGCGAGTCCCGATGGCATCATCCAAATCAGAGCAAGTTTCCTCACCTAAAGAAAAGCAGAAGAAATGACTCCTTTGCAATCAACTCAGACAATACCGTAAAAACACGACATTGCAACAGATCAAATTCATGCTGCATTAGAAATCAAGTTCCAGTCATTTATACTACGCGAATGTAACACAGTGGCATATCCTTCAGTTGTAATTGAGAGAATGAGGCCCAATCTATATAATATCCTTCAGTTGTAACGCAGTGGCATATCCTTCAAACTTGAGCTACATAATTGTTGTTTTACTGTTTACAAGATTTTTCATATACTGTATCGTTCCGAAGACGTGCCTACACGGGCAAATCTAGTTACTAAATATAAGGCCAACTGTTTGGTATGTCTGAAATTCAGTACATCTTTCTTGAAAATTTACTATATTCAGTATATGTTTTGTGGCTTGGCTATGGTGATGGTCGGGAGTTCTATTTGCTCTGTTTCTCTGTTGACGGGACTTTGAATCATTGTGTACTGTTGTTTGGTGGTTGGTTTTTTTGGTAATCTCAAGTTAGGTGGGTGAGCGCATGTTTATTAGCTTTTGGCTTTCTAGCTCCTGGACTTCGATTACTTTTTGACGTTTGCTCCCGACGGAGCCGCTTTGCTCTGTATTATCTTAGACCATCTCAATGTGATAGGGTTGTGACCTCTCTACCATACTGTTGTTTATTTCTGTTTGATTGGTTATGATGTTGGTCTTTTAGATTACTGCGAGTTCTGAGTTTTGCCTCTCTGCTGTCATCTCTGGGGCTCCTCTGCCTAACGGGGCAGATGTGGTTTTATATCGGTTTGCATGCTTTGATTTTCTCTACTATTGGCTGTATAGCATCACATATTTTATTCTTCCCTAAGCCTATGTTATGTCCTCTCCACGGTCTTCTGGTTTGCGGCTCTCTGGTTGTTTTGGCCGTTCTTGCTGCTGACGAGGAGTCCCCGGGGTGCTGATCGATGTTTTAGGTCGTCCATCACTCGTTTCGCCGGTCTCATTGCTGGGCACGGTCTATCTCCGAGATGGTCTCATCCCCATTCCTCGTTGCTGATGATTCCAGTGCGCTCATGGTTGTTCGAGTGTTTGAGTCCCGGCCGATCCTGCTTCTTGCCGTTTTTGCTGTTACTTGGTCTAGCGTTTTGTTGTCTGTAGATTTATTTCTGCTCATTTATCTTAGTAGCTTCCTGCACCATCTTGTTCAGGGCCCCTGTTTTACCTCTTGTAAAACCGATCTATCCCGCTTTTGTACAGCTATTATCGATTATTTATATATTTTTTGATCGGGCTGGAGTCGTATGACTCTATCCGTTTACATCAAAAAAAAAAATTTTACTATACTCGGCCCAAGCCCAGGTCTAATCACTCCATATTTCGGCCTAACCGCACCTTTACATCAAACCCGACCCGACCCGGTTCTACCTCCTCCATCTTCTAATTTCGAAAACCCTCCCTAAATTTGTCGAAACCCTAGAATTTCCCCAATTCCACGAAATCGCAATTACAGTAAATAACCGCAAACTCCAAAACAAATCCATGGCTTCTCTCTTCAAGGTTCGATCTTTTTTCCCCTCTATCATTAATTCACTCTATTATGTAATAAATTTGTCTCTTTTTTCCTTTTGATTAGGATCCGAGTAAGTTATCGGCGTATCGGGACCGTAGATTCCCGGGGAATCAAGAGGAGTACGAGTACGCGCTTCAGACGGCGACTACGGTGTACATTGGCAACATGTCGTTCTACACGACGGAGGAGCAGGTGTACGAGCTGTTCTCGCGTGCGGGGGAGATCAAGAAGATCATCATGGGGTTGGATAAGAACTCCAAGACCCCGTGTGGGTTCTGCTTCGTGTTGTAAGTGGTCGTTGCTTTGTCGTCGAAAATGTTGAATTTGATATGTGGGTAATGGGTTGTTTGTGTAGTTGGGTTAAACCCTAAGATTAGTGGGAGAGGTGGATGCAATAATATGAATTTGGTTTTAAATTTGTAATTTTGGTAATGCTTATTTTACTTGTTTTGAGTTGAATGTAGACAACAGATTGAAGAATGAGCTCATTTTTATTAAGTGGTTATTGGGCTTATTCACTAATATGCTACCAATAGTTATAATTGGTTTGAATGCGGATCCATTTTTTGTCAAATGTGATAGTGAGTTTACTCTCGGAATAATATTTTGTTTGTAAACTTTTTTCCCACCACCGCCCACAATAACAACAACATCCACGGACCGTTTATCGCACATTTTTGGGGTCAGCTACATGATGCCTTCTTTTCTGTTCAATTCTATTGAGGGCTGCCTCCTTCGCCAAATTAACATTTTTAAAACTATTAATAGCTTCAGCCCAAGTTCGTTTGCGTCTATCCCTGGTCCTTTTCTGCTGCCCTAACTCCCATCCTATCAATTTTCCTAATTGGTGTCGTTATTGTATGTTTCCAAGCCGCCTCAATCAGTTCTCCCGTATTTTGTCTTCAATTGGGGCAATATGTGTAAATGTACCAGCTAGAAGAAATTAGGAATATGGTAATATGAATAGTACATATCCATTTTGTATCCCCTACTTAAAGCATCTTTTCTGATAGAAAGGTTTGAATATATAATGTGTACTGAGCTTTCTTAAAAGAAGGAAGACATTGCGTCTACTTCGTATTGTCTGTTTACTCCTTCATATTGTCTTTTTAATTGTGTGAATCATTTTTCTAAGATAGAATCATCTTTATCTTTTGCTCCATGGGTTTTAGCATGGCATTCTAGATTTGTGAGAAATGCGTGATAAATACTTAATTTTGCTAAATGGAACATGGTTAATAATCATAATGTTAAAAGAAATGGTGGTTTTCATCAAACTTTCGAGATGCTAAAATGAAGGTAAATCCTTTATTTGCTTCAGGTTTACCCACTATATCAATTATTTTAATTTTTTAATTTTAATGTACTTTTATATTTTTAGATTGTAGTTTTGGATAGATTTTATTATCAACTTCTATTGATATTTGAAAGATTTCATTAAATTGCACAATTCGGGGAATGAAGTTCATTTCCGATGTATCCATTTGCATAAATGTATGGTTTTGTTCAAACAAAAGTACAAAACTTCTATACCACTAAACTTTACAAAAGAAAACCCTCTATATCATTTGAGTACTGTTGTGCAGATTGAAAAGAATGTTGGCAATACTCCTACATTTGCACATTCATGTTTCAAATTGTTCTTTGTTTTGTTTTCATTTTGGTTTCAAAGGGAGCGCCTCAGATAACATTAGATTTGCTTGCACTACTGGAGGATGAACATTTCAATTTTATTTGATGCTTTAATATAAGTTCATTCATTTGTCTGAACAACACTTTATCATTGGCAATGGTCAAGCATTAATTTATGAGGATTGTCTAGTCATAACAGTTTTCTTTCCTTTTTTGCTTTGAACTCTGACAAATAACAAAGTGTAAAAATAGATTGGATTATAAAATTAAGAAATTCTACCGTATATCTTCTGTTCAGCGTTTTCATTCATCATCAATTTGTAATTTCACAAACACAATTTCCTCCTTTTATGAGTCCAAAGTATTAGTAAATGTTAACCTTAAAATTCTCAGCTAAATAGAGGTGTTTACTATTATTGTTATAAGATAACTTGGCATCAGAGTGGAATACAGATTTAGGAAGTTTTGCAAATTTTATGTTTCTAGGACTTTAGATGTGGAAGATGCTATAGGAATTTTGCACTTGGATGGATTATGGACAAGATTCCTAAAGATGGACATGTATTTGTTTTATACAAGGGTGTCGAAGTGGATTTGGTCTATGAAGGAAGGGTAGAGAAGATGGTTGTGAAATTAACATCTAAGTAACGGTAGGAGTTATACTAATTTTCCAACAACTAAATGACATTTTGAGTAGATCTGTTGTTTCTAATGCATATTAAAGACAACTAATCTAATGTTTGTGCTAAGATTTATGATAAGGGGAACTTAGATGGATACACAGGCATGTTTAGTTCTACACACCATGGAAGGAAGAAGGATGCATAATTCTTAAAATTCCTCAAATACCGGTGCAGTTATGTTTTTAAAACTTCTAATTAGGATTGAGGGCGTTGATTGTATAGTAAAGCACGAGTAATATGTATTCTGATCAAGAAGATCAGATCCTCAGTTGCATGTCTTGTCTGAAACAGTCAAACAGGAACTAATGGATTATACTTCACGGTGTTCCTTTCAGGTACTATTCTAGGGAGGATGCTGAGGATGGAGTCAAATATATCAGCGGCACACTTCTTGATGATCGGCCTATTCGTGTAGATTTTGATTGGGGATTTGAAGATGGAAGGCAATGGGGGCGTGGCCGAAGTGGTGGACAAGTTATATTCGACACCTTTCAAGCCATTTTATTTCCAGCTTGCTGGTTTTTTAGTCATGAATTTTGGTTGCTCTAATGTTGTATCTTTTTTCCTCTTTAACAGGTGAGGGATGAGTACCGCACTGATTATGATCCTGATATCCTTTTGAAACAATTGCATTTCTTTCATTACTATTACTTTTTAAGCTTTTCTTTTCTTTTCTTTTCTTTCCTTTTTGTTTTGTTTTGTTTTGTATTGTGTGTGTGAGGGGGGGGGGGGGATATATTTCATTTGGCTTTGTCTTTGTCTTCAATCTCTTGAGGTTTAAAAATCAGAAGAGTTGTTCTTTTCATGACAACCTTTTGCCTACGATGTCATTTTTCTTTCAGGGCTGCTTGATAATTTTGATCTAGGATGTTGTGTGTTTTTCCTCCCCATGTTTATCCTTTCATGAATCATATTATATCATGTACTGTTACATAAATTATTACATGTGCAAATAGCAGGGGGTAATTCCATAATCATTGAAATAAAGAAAATTTAGAATATATACCAAGTGATAATCAAGTCAACAATGATAAATATTAATGGAGGCATGAAATAATGTATTATTCAGCTTATTATAAACATAAATGTGAATAAAATATCTAATACTATCATCAACTTGTTAGACTTCAAGCATATCATTGACTAAAAGTTCATTAACCAAAATGGTGTTAACATAAATGTATGGGCCCTAGGTTTGATGGTTAAATTCAGGATAAGGTGATGATGACAAGTTGACAACATTGATGAATTTCAAGAATCTAATGAAGGTGTGTACATATTGAGAGCCAAGGAACAATGATAGTTGATGAAGGTGTTAAAGCATCCACGTCGTGGAGTCTTTAATATTGGAAGGGGGTGATGAACTTAATTTTTTACAGAGCCAAGGAACGATGATAGTTGATGTAGGTTTAAACCATCCACCGATCCGCATCGTGGAGTCATTATTATTGGAAGGGCGTGATGAACTTAATTTCTTACAGGTCTGAAAGAAGTTTGGATCCATCACTTAGGTGGAGGTGCTGTTGTTATAGCTTAGTCACACAAATAACTTGCAGACTGCCATTGAATGGGAATTTTTTAGTTATAAAAGCCTCATTTTTTTGTTGCAATTGTCAAATGTACAATGTCAGTATTATTTGTAAGCTATGGGTTCTTACTTACTAATCAAATCCAATGGATATGGTCATTAGTTCCCAGTTTTTTATGTTCCCCTTGGAAGTAACTTAAACTTTCCTCTCAGTTGTTTAATCCACAGACTTTCCTTCTTGAATTCAAATTAGTAGTTTATATTGCTTAAAAACGCCTTTAGAAACTTTTTAAAATCCATGGAAGCTATTTCATTTCCTAACTGTGGAAAATGCTTATATTTCAAGGCTATCGTAGAAGGTGCAAAAAGAACCTTCTATTGTTTGTAGACTCTATGAACTTTATAATCTACTAGCACAAATCTTTGATAATCCATATCTGTCGGTTCCTCTAGCTCTTTCTACTAATTAATTTATGTATGCATACTCTATTATTTCCTTGACAATTAATACGTAGAGGTGGCTATGGAAAGTTGGTACAGAAGGAGCTGGAAGCACAAAGACAGCTAGTTGATTATGGTGCAGGCTCATTAGGCGCTTACCAAACAAACATGCCATCTCATTGTAAGTTCTTTAATGCTATAGTAGTTAATGTTAATATTTTGATGGTTCTCAAATTAACAGTACTGTAGTTAATTATTTTACCATTGTTTCTATGATCAGTTATTTTTCCCTTAGGGGAGTTCTGTCTCCCTTCATGATCGATTATTCTTCCCTTACTGTCTTAAACTGGAGGATCTCTGCTGAGGGCAAGCCCTAAACTGAAATGCTTTATAAAAAGTTAACCTGTACAATTGGTATGTTTGTAATATCAACCCCCTAGGTCCATGATGAAAGGGGTTTATGAACTGTGCACTAGTTACATGATAGGGTAAGCTTTGTATTGTAGACTAAAGTTCATTCAATCTAGTGCAGGGACTTCTAATATTCGTCTGAACTAAAACAACCTTGATTTAGAAGTTGAGGAAGTATGTCGGTCATATTGCTTATATATTTTTTGGACAAGATTAGAACAATTCCATAAGGTTTTTATGGCTAATTGATGGCAAAATGCTATGTTGCATCCATCAATCTTGCCATCCTGTCACATTTAAGTAGAATGTTCAACAATATTTGTAAACCAAAACCTATTTTTTCAGTAGTTCATCATTCTATAGGACCTTTGTAAAAGATATATTAGGGGATTGTGTGTCATGGTCCATTGGTTCTTGCATGCAATCTAGAAAGACACGGATATGGGACATGACAAATTTGTTAAATGTAGAACGTGGAGACATGGCTAGACTACGTATGATGTAATTTTTATATATCATAATTGAGCATAAATTTAACCCACTTGGCATCCAACAATAAATTTTTGTGCTACATGATCAGAATAAGAGAACTTAGTTCATTGAGAACTAAAATACTTAATGATAATTAATAGTCCAGTACAAAATCAGAGATGATTCATAGTGCAAATGCAAGTAATGAGAGTTGACTAGTATAAGAAATGTGAAAAGCATATATAATTGTTGATCTTGTGCTAAAAAATGTGTTTGAGAAGTGACTGAGAAGTGTCCACATGTAAGAGAAGGGATATTATAAAATCTAGGTTCTCCACATGTGTCCATGAAGTGTCGGTGCAGGTATGGCCCCTGCTCGATGATTAAGTATCCATGCTACTGTGTCTCGTAATTTTCATTGATATTGCATCCACGGTTGATGGAATGGAAGAAAAACTATTCTACTTGATACAAATGATTGTTAGCTTTATTACCAGTTTTGCACATTGCCAAGTGGATATCATCAAGCAGTGGATCATTATAGATAATAGGACCTCTTCATAAGTTAATGGTGTAGAGGATTAGGTCCATTCTTATTGTGTAGGGACTAAGGAATCCTATTCAACTGTTTTATTGGTTTGTTCAAATTTCCATAAATGTATTATCGCGTCAAGATTGATAAAAATTATTCTCAAAGATGTGGATGTTGAAGTCATCTTCAATGGTGAAAATGGGTTATTTAAAGTGCTTGAGGGGTGATATATTGCTACCAAGCGTCTATTGCTATCAATGGGAAGTGGGGTTACGGTTGATCATCTTGAGTTGTTCAATTTGAGAATTGGGATTGTGAGTTAGATGTAGGATGTGTACTGAAAAGATGGATTTTATTAGAATTGGCGTTGGGCATGAACTTATATTTTTAGTCATTAGAATTTATTGAAACTTGACGAGTAATTTGGTCGAGGAATATTTTATTTTATTTTATTTTATTTTTTGGTGACATTAGGCCATATAGAGGGATTGACATCTGTGCCATCTGTGCCTCCCATTGCAAGTGCATATTTGGAGTTGGTAGACCTTCACCTTCAATTTGGCATCGGAGAGTATGCTGCAATTTGCACTGGCTTAGTCAATATTTAATTGTTTTCTTTTTGGCATGCTTACATGAGGTGATGGCTGTGTAGTGCATCAGTTCTCACTGAGTAGGCTGCTAACGGAGATTATCAGCTCTCTGTCATTATACTCTGGACATTACAATTTTTTTTCCTGTTGTGTTTGCTACTCATCCTGAGGGATGAATACTTGCATACTAAATATCTGCTCGATAATAACGGAGACAACCCTTGACAAGCTGAAAGGAGAAGAAGGATTTATCTGTTCGTCCCCAAAGGATTTGGAATACAAGCCCAATCTGGAAAACATTATCTATGGGTTTTACTGTTGGGCATTGTGAATAACTTAAATCTTTTGGGGGTTCTTCTTTCCTCCGAGCTGATTCTTTAGGTCTGCTTCTATATTATTACTACTCAAAATTGTTTTTTTTTTTAGTTTGTGATATGTCGTTCTTTACTTCAGATGGTAGACAAGGTGGTGGTCGTAGGCATAGGGGTTCTTACAAATATGAACGTGATCGTGGACGTGATGACCAGGAACGTAGTGACCATGGTAGACTATTCTTCAATTTATGTTTTAATTTGATGGAAATAAATGTTCATTTTACTTTTGGTATTGGACTGCAATATGTTTTGAGTTCATGCCTCCCATATATCTTCAATGATTGCAGATTATCAAAGGAAACGCTACAGGGATGATGATGACCGCACTGGACCTGAGATGCCAAAGAGATCTTCTGGTTACGATTCTCGAAGGAATTCCGACTATGATTCCAGACCAGTATGTTCCTTTTCTAGATCAATTAGCCTCCCTTTAACATGCTTGCTGGGTTTTTTTTTTAATACCTACTTTCTTATTTCTCTGTAGGAGAGGAACCCTCGTTTCCGAGAGAGAGGTGATTCTGAAGATGAAGAGGATGATGATAGAAAACGCCGTCGTTAAATTATGCCATCTTACAATTATTGTTCTTGTATAACACCTAATTTCAAATAGTGTATGTTTCTGTTGAGGAGCCACCGGTATTGGAAATTGCAGATGAATGATATGAAGCCGAAAAACTGTTAATTCTGCACCAAGTCGCAGCCGTAGATTTTTCAGCCAACCATCGTGTAAAATCTTCAATATTACATTGCAGAAAAGCAGGTGACCGTGTGGATATGTGGTTGTGCAGAAAAGCAGGTGACCGTGTGGATATGTGGTTGTATGGTACCCTATGGAGGACGTCGAGTTATCAAGTCTTGTCTGCGACTATGGCTGAAAAGAATTACGCGGAGTGAGTTTCACAAATATTGTTGCAGTCAAAGATCATTTCTCCAATATGTTTTGATTGAACAACTAATTTTTATCGGAATTTGGTAGATAAATCTTAGCGTACAACTTATTGATAATCAACAAACAGGTTGACGGATTTGTTTGCCTATTTTTTAGTTGAGGTGTATATGTCCTTCAAAAGATCAAGAATTCAGGCAGCATTCTTATTAATGGTAAACTTGTTGAATGTTTCAAACTCTGTAATTGAGGGCAATAGTAATGCAACTGTGTGTAGAAGATTGATAGGATTTTACTTATGGATCGATACTAGGGGGTATATTTACAACGATGAACATCTGGGTTGAATTATTTTGGGCATGCATCTTTTGCTACGAAGTCATGCAGGAATGACGGTTGTTGAAAGTATCTAGTCATTGATGAATCAAGGATCCAAAAAAAAAAAAGGAAAAGGTGGAATATGGCCATCCTGTTTCATTAATAAGAATTAACGATAGGGGCGGCCAGAGGATTTTAGGGCCCTGAAGCAAACTCTCAAAAGGGTCCCACATATACCAAAAAAAAAAAAAAAAACACGATTCATGTATTAGAAAAAAAATTAAAAAATATACATGAGAAATCATAGATTTTAGAGGCCTGAAGCTAATATAAAAATTTTTAGGGACCTGAAGCTAATATAAAATTAAAAAAATAAAACAATTCATGGATTTTAAGGGCCTGAAGCTAATATAGTTTTTTTTTTTTTTTTTTTCTGAAAACGGGGGCCCTTTTTTTTTATTTGGGGGCCTGATGCAGTTGCATCTCTGCATTAGGCCAGGGTCGGGTCTTATTAACGATACAAACCCAGATAACTGGGCCAGATTACAACCTACAGACAAAATAAAATATACATGAAGCAACATGACCCTTACAAACAATAAATTCCTCCGACAACCCTAGAGGGTGGGCTGACAAAAAAGCTCGGTCCCGCAAAATTGTATGTACGTCAGTTTAATTTCGTACAGTGCCTCATGAAACTAGTCTGACAGGATTTTATCACCCGTCGATCCATGCCTTCTCCTTGCTGGGGGGACCCCATCTTTGGGCCCAAGCCCCGCAGGCCTACATATGACACCACAACACATGCACGGCAACCGCCTCCCACCATCTTCACCACTCATCCTACAAACGCAATTCATCTTTGTGTTTGTTGTTTGATGCAAAAATTGTTCATTCTCAATTTATCTTTGTCCATGCAAAACTTTCAAGACCTTTATGATGAAAGTAACAAAGGAAGGAATGCATTAACTAAGACATGTCGTGTGGTCCTCCTATATTAGGAATGCAACAACGGCACCACCCGGGAATAGACTGAGTCTTCGTCACAGCATCTTCTTTATGTGCAACCTCCATAATTGAAGGGACGTCTCTCCCTCTTTTCATTACTGACCTTCGCGCAACAGACCTTGTGACTGATCCTGATCCTGATCAACCCACCCCGCAATACAATAAGAGTAATTTGGAATCAAAGTAACTCTTAAAATTCCCTCTCTGCTTGCTGTCAGTCTCGCACTTCACACTGCACTTGTTGCCTTGTGACTTACAATGATCACAGCCCGAATTACTTACTTGCGGATGTTGGTATATAGTTCTCATGGTTGTATTGTTAGAACTACCTATTCACTAAGAAACCAATGCGCGGCGGTATTGCCTCCTCCTTCAAAAGTAATCATCGACACTTTTGTTGCTATGCTAAATTTGTCCATTGGCATCTTGTCTTTGTTCTCACTAAACTGTATTTTGAAAAAACTTGTGGATAAATCCAGCTTAAGCGAACGCATTTTTCTTCTTCTCATGTTTGGTTTCTGTACAGAGAAAGAGCAGGGGGTTGTTCTCTTGAACCATAAGATTCCGTTTAATTTCTTCGACACTTTCTCATGGTGGACCTATTTTTTGTTTGATTCACTGAATCTGCTTCTCTTAAATAATGCATGATATAAAATGTGTCGAGGGTAACATCGTCAATTTACACCAATATCGGGTCACTATTCTGTTCATCTTGCCTTGTTAGATCTAAGCTATATCCAGTGGCGGAGCCACACCAAGCTCAGGGTGAGCGGCCGCTCTCCCAGGGCTTGGGCAGCTCCTTTGTAAAAAAAATTATTTTATTTTTTTTTTAAATGTAAGCCCATACAGCTCGCTCCCCCTGAGGTCCACACTCACACACTACCCGACCTGATCCGCTCTCTCTTTTCTTGTGCTGCTCTCTTCTACATTTTTATTTTTTTCTCAGTCAGTCAGATATAATTCATATTTAAGAATATGAGATAATTATTTGAGATTTGAGATTGTTCAAAAAATATATATTTAAAAAAAAAGATTTGAAATTATTGAGAATATGAGCGGATGTTGCGGATCTAGGTTTGAAGTGATATTTGAGAATATGAGAAAATTTGAGATTGATGTTGCAAGTCACAATTTCTATTGAGATTTGAGGCTCTTAAAACTTATAACTAAGCTTGAGAAGTTGAGATTTAAAGTATTAGTATCAGATGATTTTTTATGAGATATTAGTAGAAAATTGAGTCACCATTTAGGCACTTTTTTAGTACACAGTTTAAATAACTAGGAAATTGATTTTCTATTATAATTGTTTCAAATTGATGAGTAGATTATCCTTCTATTTAGGCGTGATTGTTTTTGATGAATTTGGTTTTGCTCGTCATTAGGAAATAGGAATGAAACCTAACTTTCTAAGACATGCTGCAATTATAAGCTCACTACCTTCATTGAAAGAAATGCTGTTTGTTTGATACTAATTTAGTTTTTAACAATATTCAAATAGTTATGGATGAATTTTTTTAGATCTAGTAATTTCGCTCCCGGTGGATGAAAATTCTCGCTTCGCCACTGGCTATATCTCTAATATTATAATGGGAGAAAGCCTTTAGCGTTATTTGTAAATCTACCAACATCTGCAACACACGTACATAACTAATATAAATGAGGTCTTGTTCAAGTCTAAATTAATTTTTACTTTAAAAAAAACTATATTTATTAAGATGTACATCGCACGTATAAAAATACTTGTATTGTGAATGTAACAACTGAAGTCCTATTGCTCATTAATGAAACAAAGTCTTCGCACGCCCATGATGAATCATGAATTCATGCATGGAGCTTCTTCTTCTTCCCACTCGCTTTTCTCTCTCAGTTACAATCAATCGGCACTCTTGCTCATTCTTTTCCCTCTTGTAACTCTACAACTCAGTCTATTAAAATATAAACTAGTATAATGCACGTGCGATGCACATCTATAAAAAAATTTACTCATTAAATTAATTGAATTTGTATATTTTGATTTGACGTGCATGACACGGGATGTTTAGTGAATGTAGTTTGCACGTATATTGCACGGATTTGCTCAGTTACAAAATTAGGGTTTGTTTGTTTACAACCCAACTCTCCCATTAAAATAGTAGAGATGTTGAACCTCAACGGAATTATGGTGTTATTGGTAGGGTCTTTCACAAAGTCATTACTTCAATATCCACAATGACTTTCATGTATCATCTTACTAGCTAAAAAGCATACATATAGCCTTAGAGCATCTGTAGTCGTGGGCTAAAAACCCAAAATTTGGAAAAATTTTTAAAAAACATGCTGCAGTCGTCGTCTAAAAACCCAAGATTTGGGTGTACGAGGTACAGTGGCTGGCCAAATATAGGAGAAGATTTGAGAATAACCAAAATATAGCTAACGATCGATTATACATCGTATGTTAAAAATGACGAATGATTAACCTTCGTCTCTGAGGTTAGACGTACGAAATTGAAGACAGACGAAGCATTATACTTCGTTTGTTTCATGAACCGTATGATTCATACTTCGTTTGTTTCATTTAAAAAAAAAAAAATTACAACAAACGGATCATAATGAACCGTATGATGAAATTGACGGTGCTTAATGAATCGTGTGTGAATTTTTTTGAAAAAAAAAAAAATTCAACAAACGGATCATAATGAACCGTATGATGAAATTGACGGATCATAATGAACCGTGTGTGAATTTTTTTTTTAAAAAAATTTTCAACAAATGGATCATAATGATCCTTATGACATAATT
The DNA here is from genome assembly GCA_017893485.1 of Hemerocallis citrina. Taxonomy (NCBI): domain Eukaryota; kingdom Viridiplantae; phylum Streptophyta; class Magnoliopsida; order Asparagales; family Asphodelaceae; genus Hemerocallis; species Hemerocallis citrina. The sequence continues at coordinate 257,069,517 of CM030365.1, forward strand.
GACGGTTCTTAATGAACCGTGTGTGATTTTTCTGTAATAAATTTTTTTTTTAACAGGGACGGTTTATAATGAAGCGTGCGATGAGATTAACGGTTCATATTGAACCGTCTGTGATTTAAAAAAAAAAAATTATTTTAAGAAGGGACGGAATATAATGAATCGTGCGATGAAAATAACGGTGTATATTGATCCGTCTGTGACTTTTTTTCAAAAAATTTTTTTTTTAAAAGGGACGGAGAATAATGAATCGTGCGGTGTATAATCATCCGTCCTTCAAAGAAAAACAAACGACAGATCGAATATAGCATTGAACGACTGCAGCAAGATTCTATTTTTCCTATCTCCAAATTGCTATATACCCAAAATTTGGAAACAACGACTACAGATACTCTTATCATGGGTCTACTTGTGAGCACTTGTTAGACAAGGATGGGAGTGAGAGGTAAGATCAGTGCAGCTTTAGTAATAGTGGATAGAACCAACCCTACCATGTACGTATGTTGGCAAAAAAGAATTGGAATCTTCTATTTGGGACTTCTTTGTATATTTTGTTGTTTTCGCTTGCGTGTTTAGATAGTTGCGAAATCTATCCCAAACTATGAAGTGAGATGTGACTAAGCTCCTAGTTTTGTTGGGCAGCATTTGGACAAAGGCTTCTGATGAAGTAACCATATAGGATTCCTACTTTCTTTAAGTTATTTTTAACTAAGCCAGAGAGCATCCACAATGGTTGTTTCTCATTTGCTATAATCTGCGTCTACAGTAATAGCAAATGGAGAGGAATGCTGCAGTGGTCATTTGCTATATTTTTCTCATTTGCACGAGAGACGGGATATGATGTACCGTTTGGTAAATTTTTTTATAATTAAATGAGAGACGGGGTATCATTCCCCGTCTCTTTACTTAAAAAATTAAAAAAAAAAAAAAAGAAGGGGAAAAGCAACAAACGGGCTATGTTGTCCCGTTTGGTATCATTCTGTTGACTTTTGACCAAATATTGTTGGCTACTTGGCTTGGGTGTTTAAATAATTTGGTTCTTTAACAATGAAAAGACCATAATGCCCTCAATTTAATAGTTTGGTAAATTTAGTTGAAGGGTAATTTAGTAAACTCAATTTAATCCAGGAAATAAGAAAAAAATATATATATATTTAAAATCCTCTCAAACGGTACATGATATCCCGTTTGAGACAAACGGGACATCATGTCCCGTTTGAGGAGGATTTTCTTTAAAAAAAAAAAAAAAAAACAAATAAAGGTGAGAGACGGGGAAACATATCCCGTTTGACGGTATAAAAAATAATAAAAATTGTCAGACGGTATATCATATACCGTCTGTTGATAAAAAAAAAATAATAAAATTTCTCAGACGGGGAATCATTCCCCGTCCTCTATAATATGAGAATTCTCATATCGTTTCTCATATTTGAGAAACAGATTAGGTTGGTTTGCTAAAAAATGGACATTTGAGAAACCATTGCAGCAATTTTTTTCTCAAAAAATGGCAAAATGAGAATTTTGAGAAACCATTGTGGATGCTCTAAGGTGACTACTAGTGTAAGTGTGTTGCTAATGAGCAAGTTATTGGAAGTTTGAATTTCCACCATACAATTTCTCTATTATGAAATCAAACTATGTGTGCTTAAAGTGAGTGTTATCCATGGATAATAAAAAAAAAGTGTGTGTGTGCAGCTGTTGATCTTGTTCAGAAGAAAATTTAATTCAGGGTAAGCCTGTGTTTATTATTTAATATGAAAGTTTGAAATTGCAAAAATGGTGCAAAGTATCCTAAATTTTATCTTTAAAAAAATATAAGTATACTAACTTCTTGCAGGATTGCACCTAAAGTTTACCTTAATTTTCAAATAGTACATGAAGTAAAAACTGATTCCTAAATAGCACCCGAAGTTTTTATAATTGGACCAAATAACATCCGGCCTTAAGTTTTAAATTAAGTTAATAAAATATTCCCCAAATATACCTCTTAACGGGGTTTAAATCTGTTAAGAAAAGTGTGAAATATCGACATTGCCCCCATCTCCTTATATTAATTACAAAACAGCGAAACACATCACCATCTCCATCATCTCCACCGACCACCATCTCTACCATCTCCGTCATCTCCAACCACCGTCATCACCACCTCTGAAACCAATCACCATCGCTTTCATCTCCACCTCCAACAACCATTTCCGCCATCCCTGAAACTCACCCATGACAATTACCTTTATCCCCCCCCCCCCCCCAAAAAAAAAAATCACCTTCATCTCCACCACAGGACCACCATCTCCTCACCTTCAAACGCCACCCAATTTTTTAAAAAAAGGTCAAAACAAGAAAAACTTAAAAAGAAACCAAACTTAAAAATGAGGTTGAAGAAGAAGATCTGAAAAGGGTATATTAGTCTTTTGACCATCATGCTGTTTAAAAATTAACAAATGTGCTATTTAGTCCAATTATAAAAACTTCAGCTGCTATTTTGATATTAGTTTTACTTCAAGTGCTATTTAGAAATTAAGTTAATATTTGTGTAATATTTCATTCTTAACCCTTACTACAAAAGCAATGTTGTGCCTCTATCTAGAGTTCAAAGATGGCATGCAAGAAAACGCTTGTAAGGTTGATTGTCAAAATTGTAAAAGGTCCATCAATATTATTATGGATTTTTGGTTTACCTTTTAGACCGCACCTGCCCTTACACTCATCATTACCTCCATAAATATACTTAATCAGGAATTAAAAGTTCAAACAGTGTTCGAATTTCCAATATTCAACTATGGTGACACTCACAATTTTAGATCTATTGAACTCGTAAAGAAAAATATGAAACATAAATGTAATCATTAAAGAGTTGTGTTTGATTTGTTGTTTTAAAAATATCTTTTTAAAACTATTTTTGAAAAACAGTTTTATAAAAACAATTTTTTAAAATAAATTTTTTTACCAAACGTCTTTTATACTCTCATTTTTTTTTTTTTTTTTAAGACTTTCCCATCAAAAAAAAAATAAAAAAAAAATGAGAGTATAAAAGACGTTTGGTAAAAAAATTTATGAAAAGAGTAATATCAAACCCTTGCGACAAACCAACCCAAATCCTTGTCTCAAAATGCTTCATCACAACTTCGTCATCGAATACAGCGCGAGCGACAGTCGTTTTACCAATCCCTTCACATCCAGTTACAGAAACCACCTGCAAATCCCCACTGAAACCAGATGACGTCAGGGCTGCGACAATCTCCTCACCTCTGTCTCTCTTCCGTAAACTTGCCCGTCGCTGCTGCGAATCGAGCTTTCTTGAAACGATAAGGATATTGGAACCGATCTCGGCGTCGGCGGAGCGACAAGGTTGTTCCTGTCCTTGCTGATGGCATGGTATCGTTCTCTCAGCTTGTCGATTCTGTCGGCGATTTGCTTGTTGGTGAAGAAGGTGGAAATTCACTTCCGCTTTCGAGAGGTGGTGGGGTTTGGAATGATGGGATGATGATGATTGAGGGAGCTGAAGTGGTCAAGGAGATCCTGGGAGTCGAAGGAGAGGGATTTGAGGTCGGAGAGCCAGAGGTGGACTGAGTCGTCATGGATGGAGCAGCGTTGCTTGGCGTCGGTGAGGAGGGCGTCGATGCGGACGCAGGTGTCGTTGAGCTTCTCTAGGTTGGATTCGACGTTGTTGATGCATATGAGGTGGGAGGTGGTAATGGGAGAAAAGGGTGATCACGCCTTCGACGGCTTTCTCGATCGCTTTTTCTTTGCTTACATTCATTTTTTTTAAGAAAAAATTTGTAGTGAGGAGTGGAAGAAGGAGGTCGAAGTAGAGGGATATGATTGGAAAGGAAAGGAGTTAGACTAGGACGACTACTTCCATTGCCCATTCAGAATTCTTCATATTTTTTGCAAAACGATTTTGTGAAATGAGCGTTAACCAAACACGTTTTGGTTTGTTTTTTTATTTTATAAAACTGAAAACGAAGTTAAAAAACCTATCCAAACACACGTATTTTTTGCTCGTTCCTTCAATTAATGTTCAAACGATCTGCAAGTGGGTCGTGTAGGATTCTTAGTCTGAAAAATCGTGTGACCCCCCTAAACCTAATTTGAAAGCGAAATGAAAAAAGAAAAGCTATTTTGTTCACTACCTTATGTGGCATATTTCTATTGGAGAGTTCTCCCACATACTTTATCTTTTTTTACCTATTGTAGTGTGCCACCTAAGATAATAAATAGAAACATAGTAAAATCGGTAGTGGGTATAGCATTACTCAAAAGAAAAAAAAAAAGAAAAAGCAAAAGAACAAATACATCATACAAATCAACCAATGGATTAACTAGTGAGTATTATAGTTCAAGATTAGACAGCTAATGCACATAATTACATCCATAATTACACCATTATCCTTCACATGCTCCTTAATCTGATTGGATTGAACCGAAGCCCTAGACTAGAGTTTAGTTCCCTATGATATTATTGGGGTTCCACTTTCAATGTTAACTTGGTATAGGTTTTAACTGGTCCGGTCGTCCCTCCAATGTAATCCAATGTATGCTTAAAAAAATGTACTTAGGATTAAATTGAATCATTTCCAATGTTGGTCCCCCCCCCCCTCTCTCTCTCTCTCTCTCAATTTCAAAGATCACTAGTATAATGCACATGCGATGCACGTGCAATGTATTTTTTAAAAATATGTATTATACACGTGCGTTGCACGTGGAAAAAATAGGAAGGGAGAATGAAAAGGACAAAAAATATCTACGTATTATACACGTGTGTTGCACGTGGAAAAAATAGGAAGGGAGAATGAAAAGGACAAAAAAAAAATCTACCAATATATACGTTGCACGTGTTGACACACACTAAAAAATAATAAAAAAATTATTTATTTGTTTACAACCCCAACTCTCCTATTAATATAGTAGAGATAATATAGTATTGATGTAACCCTGTATTTTAAAATCTTTTTTGGTTTCTACAGTTCACCTCATTATGATTTTCGGTAGGGAATAGAAGTATCAATTTGTAGAGTTTATGTATAATAAAATGATAAAGGCTAGATAAGTTGCCACAACATCCACACTATCGAATGAATATCTTTTGATTCATATGTCAAAATCGGACAATATGTGGAAGTATAAAAGCGCGAAAAATTAAATAGTTTATGTGAAAAGACCTTCTAAAAATTGATAGAGGTCCTTATTATAACATAATCTCACTATTAGTAAGACTTAAAAAAAAGCACTAGTTATCACCAAATTTCAATTTTAAAATGTATAATTTGACTGACAGATGCATTGATTACATTTCAACACCCTACAAGATGTGAATTTTTTGCAGTACTAGACTGCTTCTTGAAATTTTTTATGATTTTAGGTCAGTTGGCAAACTATTAGCACTTTTGGCCAGCAAGTGCCACGTCAGCATCGATCGCTATTGGGAATAGCGGCCTCTTCATAATGATCAACACATCGAACTCCCACACTTGGCAGATTTATATAATTGCAAACTACTTGGTGTAACTGAGTCAATAGCGGCCTCTTCTAACTAAGGTCGCTATTCCAAATAGCGACCTTAGGTTGGCCTAAAAGCGATTGGGTCAACCTGCGGTCGCTATTGGGAATAGCGACCTTGGTTATACAAGGTCGCTATTGACAATAGCGACCTCCGTTACTTCAAGTAGTTTGCAATTATACAAATCTGTCAAGTGTGGGAGTCCAATGTGTTGGTCGCTATGAAGAAGCCGCTATTTTCAATAGCGGCCGCTGCTGACGTAGCACCTCCTTGTCAAAATTATTAATAGTTTAAGATGTGGCTTAAAATCGCAAAAAGTTTCAAAAAGTAGCCTAGTACTGCAAAAAATTCACAAGATGTCGGTATGGTTGGATTTGCAAAAACCCAACATTCTTACTCAAACTTATTCTTCTTCCTTTTTCTCCTCAAAATTTGGAGAGAAAAAAACCAGCGAAACTTTTTTATTCCACTCGCTTCAAAGATTCAATCTTTACAGTTCGATTAGTTCATACGATTCCTCAAACTCGATCTCTGACTTCAAAGGTACCTCCCTTTTTAAGGGAATTTTGGGGATTTTAGAGTATTTTTGGTGGGTTTTTGATGAGTACTGTTTGAAATTTAGGGTTTTCGCACGCCAAGTGTGAAGATGAACAAGGGGCGGCCACCTGAGCCCCTAGATTTCTTCATTTGGACCGTTGAGGTTCGTAATTTGATTATAATTTGGATTTGAGCCAAAAAGTTGCAATTTTTTTTTTTGGGTATAAATTGATTTGTTTTTATTTAATTTATGTATGCTTTGTGTGGTAGAGTGTAATTATTAGAAGTTGCCCTAAATTTTGCTTTTTGAGGTGTACCCAATTTTGGTCGAAGATGAAAAGTTGCTTGATTGTTGGGGCTTTGGAATTTTGTACATGTTGATGGGTCAACAAAGAACTGATTTTCTTGAATTGAGCTGCTACCTATTCTTGTGAGATGCAGATAATTTGGTATCGTCTCGTTGCAAATTTTACTCTTGCTTTGCTCAGAAGTTGAAAAATGTTATAATTTCTTAGAAAATCTGACTTAGGATCTTGTTGAGTTATTCGGTGCAATCAACACAAACCACCAAGCATATACTAGATCATACCAAACACCAAAGCAAACACAAGTTTGTATCGGTTGGGGCTTTCGCTTTAATCCGGGGGAGAAGAAATCCGAGATGTTATTCAACTAGAGAAGATACAAGAATATTACAGTTCTCATCACGAATCTTTCTCAAGCCTCACCAGCAAGTACTAGTAATTTATAATTGGAGAAACTCTCAAACTCCACCTTCAATGAAGTACTCTCTCTTTTGGCTCTCAAAGGAGGCCAATAACAACAATATATATAGATCTAGAGAAATCCTAGTTTGATAACTTGTTAAAATAGTCGTTAGATGTTCCTGAAGAGATAACCCTATGATAAGAGCCGTACGATCTGATTTGAAGAGCAAGTTAGGCTTCTCACAAATCACTAAGACCCGACCCAAATAATCCATCAGCGCCGCGTTCGGTCGACCGCACCCCTAAGGTCGATCGACTGTCCCCCTCTCGGGAACTTCTGCATAGTAGGGCGATCGACCATACCCCAGGGTCGGTTGACCGCAACCTGCTGCTACTGCTGCTGACTTTTTTTTCTTATTTTCACTCCGTCTCCGATCGTCTCGATTCCTCCATCGTCTCATCGTCTTCTTATCCAACATAATATGCAAGACATAAATCCAACAATCTTTACATTGGATTGCATACTCATGAATCCACACATGTGTAATTTAAAAACTTCTAGATCCTCTTTTTTTTCTTCTTTCAAACAACTCGTTTCGATGGCTTTTTCTGCTAGTTGAATCTATCTTCACTTGTTTTTCTTTAGCTGTATGCCCCTTCAAGGTCACACCCCAGTAGATGTAATCATGGATGTGCCACCCTTCATACGAACTCCACCTACCTCAAGGTTCTCTCCACCTTCTGACGATATTCGAACGTCGCAATCTAGTTCGGATGATTCTAGTGACGGCATACTAGATGGTGCTTTAGGAATAATATGTTTCGAAATACTTGCGCAAGTTTTTCTATTCCTCCAAAGCTGGTAGAGGTTGTGTTGATCCTGCTCAATCCTCCTTTCACCCTTCATCACCTTATGATAACTTTCCAAACTGATCGTACTCCACCTGGATCTGTGTACCTGCAGTCCCGAGCTTCTAGAGTTTTCATGGATATAAGGCTCCGCTTCATCAAAGGAATATACATGCCCTCCTCTAGCATGTATCTCCTTCCATCTGTCATCTTCGACTCATTTGTTTTCTCATCCCTTACTTCACAAGTCTTGTCAATCTTTGTTCTCACACAACGACATGAGACAAACTTGTAAGTATAAACCATTACTTCACAAATCTTATCAACATTCGTTCTCACACAATGACATAATGCAAAGTTGTAAGTAGAAACCATCTCCCTTTCGGAGCAAACTTGAGAAGAATTAACCGAATCAAAAGAACAACCGGAATTCACATCTAAAGGACTTGAAACAAAAGCACTGTTTAAGCCATCACCTGATTCAGCGGCACTGGATTTGGTGCCCCTTTGACTCAACTGCTTGCAACAATCTTTCATGTAATGCTTAATCCCTTTGCATTGGTGGCAACGAATCTTACCCCTACATACACTTTCCCTTCCATTCAAAGTACAATCCACCTCCAAGCAACTCACAGAAGTTGATGCTGATTTTTGACTCCCTCCTAAGTGCATCCTCCTCCAACCCCTTGACCATACCTGCTATGAAAAACTTCTCCTTGGTAGATTTCTCATTTAGCACGGTTATCATGTTGGATGGATTTGGTGGTGAATATATCGAATTAGAAACCTTTAGATCATCTGCGTTGAACGCCTTTAGTTCAGATAACTCCATATTGAACTCCACTACATGATCTAGAAGAGCGGTATTTTCCTTCATTGAAAAGTCCCACAACTTTTCTTTCTGATGCATCCGACCCTGTAATGACGATCCCGAGTAGTCAGTCTGAATCTTGCCCAAATACTCGCTGCGCTTCTCCTATACCTGACTTTGTTCAACGAATACATACAGATTAAACCCAAGACTTCTGAATAAATCTCCTCCCAATTCTCCTGTTTTGTGCCGATTGATCTCCCTTTATCTCCTTCTAGGACTAGATCCAAGTCCTGTTGAACCGATACTTCATGCATGTCCACCTTCAAGAGATCAAAGTTGATCTTGCCTTTGAATTGCTTGATCTTAGTGATCTGATCTGCCATCTTCTTCAAGGAACTCGAACAAACCCTTGAACCCGAAGCTCTGATACCAATTGTTAGGATTTATTGGGAAAACCTGACTTAGGATCTTGTTGAGTTATTCGATGCAATCAACACAAACCACCAAGCACATACTAGATCATACCAAACACACCAAAGCACACACAAGTTTTTCCTGGTTGGGGCTTTTGCTTTAATCCAGAGGAGAAGAAACCCGAGATATAATTCAACTAGAGAATATACAAGAATATTACAATTTTCATCACGACCCTCTCTCAAGACTCACTAGCAAGTACTAGTTGTTTACAATTGGAGATCTCTCAAAACTTCGCCTTAAATGAAGTACTCTCTCTCTCTTGGCTCTCAGTGGAGGTCAGTAACAAGAATATATATAAATCCAGAGAAACCCTACTTTGATTTCTTGTTGCAATAGCCGTTAGATGTCCCTGAAGAGATAACCCTACGATAAGAGCCGTACGATCTGACTTGAAGAGCAAGTTGGGCTTTTCACGAATCACCAAGACCTGACCCAAATAATCCATGACCGCCGTGTTTGGTCGACCGCACCCCCAAGGTCGGTCGACCGTTCCCTCTCGGGAACTCCTGCATAGTAGGGCGGTCGATTGCAACCTCCTGCTGCTACTGCTGCTAACTGTTTTCCCTTGCTTCCACTCCGTCTCCGATCGTCTCGATTCCTCCATCGTCTCATCGTCTTCTTATCCATTATAGTATGCAAGACATAAACCCAACAAAAATTGGGTAAATTTAGTCATTTCCTGCAAAGAATCCTAGGGGAATTAGATTTTGGAGTGGTTGGTCATCACCGTCCTCTTAAGGTTGTTAATGCATCCATGGAGGAGGTATAGCCTTCTATTCAGGCTTGTTTTAGTCACAAACATGTATCCCTACTATCCACATTCTTAGGTTTCATTTCGTGACAATTTCAGGACTTGTTATCCTTTATCTCCTAAAAATTACCTATGTGACTACTAGCCTAGTGATGGTTATGATGGTCTAGCAATAGTTATGACAATTGGCAACACTTGTGCTAGTCAGCAAGGGCAACACCTGTTGTCTTAACCTCACATGGTTGACTCAGCGTTTATAAACTCGGAGTCGAGACCCCAGTTTTGGGGATCTTAATTCCATGTACGAGATTCTTATTTTCTGTCATTTGCTTTTTAAATTGCTTCCTTTTCAACTGTAACAGAAAGTAGATTGGTCCTATTACCCATGTGCATTCCTATTACCTATGTACATGCATCATTGGAACCATATATTTCTATTACCTATGCATCATTGGAATCATACATTCATATTACCTATATCCTTGGAAACATACACCTCCTATTTCCTATGCAACCACCTACATTTACATCCATGCATCACCTTGCCTATATATACCCACTCATCTCTTCACATCCATTATGCAAAAAAACAAACCAAAGCCACAAATAATCCTTCCCATATTCATCCTTGTGCAAGTTTGAACTATCAGTGTTCTTTTTTATATTATGTCCAAGCTTGTATCCTCATTAATCCCTTGAAACCATACATTCCTATTACCCATGTGCATTCCTATTACCTATGTACATGCATCATTGGAACCATATATTTCTATTACCTATGCATCATTGGAATCATACATTCATATTACCTATATCCTTGGAAACATACACCTCCTATTTCCTATGCAACCACCTACATTTACATCCATGCATCACCTTGCCTATATATACCCACTCATCTCTTCACATCCATTATGCACAAAAACAAACCAAAGCCACAAATAATCCTTCCCATATTCATCCTTGTGCAAGTTTGAACTATCAGTGTTCTTTTTTATATTATGTCCAAGCTTGTGTAATCATTTTTCAATATTAATTGAAGTGGTCTTCTTTTTCTTCCATCTTTTGGTTGTGAGTTTTGGGCTAATGTAACTTGTTTGTTTACACTATTTGAGAAGCGATTTAACCGGAATCTTGGAAGATCGACGTTCTCCACATGGTATCAGAGCTACAAGGGAATTCCTTGTATTTGTGAATATCCCTTGGTGAAAGAGAAGAAGAAGCTGCATCAACAATCCATAAATGGACACGGGTCGAAGTTATGGTCTTGGCATTGAGGTTCTTAATAATTCAAACTACAAGTTGTGGAAGACTTGTATGGAGTCTTATCTTTTGAGTGAAGATTTGTGGGACATTGTCGGTGGAGACGAAAAGGTCGCTTCGGAGGATGTTGGCGAGTTGGAAGAAGTGGAAGAATAAAAATGCAAAAGCGAAGTTTGCCTTGAAAAAGTTTCTCTCGGGATTTATTTGAGCATATCATGGGCTGTAAATCGGCTTGTGAGATTTGGACAACACTTGATAGTTTGTTCAATAAGAAGAACGAGGCGCGACTACAAATGCTGGAGAATGAGTTGTCCAATACAACTCTGGGGGATTTATTAATTTCTCAATTTTTTCTGAAGATAAAAAATCTTTGTTCAGATGTTTCTTCTCTTGATCCGGATGGTCAAATTTCGGATGCAAAGGTGAAGCGGCATATTATTCGTGGTCTCAAAATGGAATATGTTCCTTTTGTGACATCAATTTAAGGGTGGGCAGTCCAGCCATCTTTAGTGGAATTTGAAAATCTTCTTGTTAGGCAAGGGACCTTGGCTAAGAAAATGGCAGGTATTTCTATTTCTGATGGCGATGGAAATGCCCTATTCACTAAAAATAAAAATTTTAAGAAGTTCCCTAAGCCAGCTAATGAGGAGTCTTCATCTAATAATGATGGAAATTAAAAGGCCTACAATAGTATTACATGTCATCGGTGTGGAAAAGTTGGGCATATTCGAAAGAATTGCCGAGTGAAGCTAAAAGCTGGAAATGTTGCTGAAAAAAATGATGCATTTCAGAAGGAAGAAGATTGGGGAAAATGCTTTATGGCAGATCACAATACTGTGGATGCTATGGCCTCCATAAACTTCAAAGATGATTGGATCATTGATTACAGTTGTGGTCATCATCTCACCGGAAATGATTCCAAGTTTTCTACTTTTCGTTATTACGTTGGGAAGGATGCTATTGTCACAGCAAATCACACCATTCATCCAGTTGAAAGGGAAGGGGTAGTCGCAAATGGAAATGACTGCATTACACTTAACAGTGTGTTTCAAGTTCCCGGAATGAAGAAGAATCTTTTCTCTATAGCAAATGTTGACGCGAGTCATCATGTGCTCTTTGGACCCAATGATGTGAAGTTTCTTTGGAATCTAACAAGCATGGAGGTGGATATTATTCACACCGGAAAAAGGGTAAAAGAGCTCTATGTATTATCTGCATCTAATTTTTATGTTGACAAAATGAGCACAAATGATAGCTCATCAATTTGGCATGCTAGATTGGGACATCTTAGCATGACCAAATTGAAAGCTATGGCTTTGAAAATTTTGGTCAATGGGTTGCCCAAGTCTTTTTCTTTTTATGATGAAATTTGTGAAGGGTGTCAATTTGGCAAGGCACATCATCTACCATTTTCCAATTCACTTTCAAGGTGCAAGGCCCTGTTGGAGTTGATCTATAGTTATGTTATGGGACCATGCAATACACCATCTTATTCGGGCTTCTGATATATGTTACTTTTTGTTGATGACTTTACTAGATACACTTGGGTAAAGGAAAAGTCGGAGGTATTCTCTAAATTTCAAGATTTCAAGGTGTTGGTTGAAGGCATACTGGATAGAAGAATTAGATGCTTGCGAACTAATAATGGTGGTGAATTCACTTCGAATCAGTTTATTCAATTTTGCAAGAAGCATGGCATCACGAAGCAACTCAGTTGTTCTCACACACCGCAACAAAATGGTGTGGCGAAGAGAAAAATTCGGCGCTTGGTGGAAACTTGCAAGAGTTGGTTGAATGCAAAAACTTTACCCAAGGCCTTATGGGCAAAGAGTATGTCATGTGCAACTTATGTCATTAATCGGGTTCCTCTTAGCCCGATAAACATGAAGTCTCCATATGAACTATTATGGGGTGAGAAGCCGAATGTCAAGCATTTTAAAATATTTGGCTCTATTTGTTTGTTCATGTTCCAGATGCTCTAAGAACAAAGTTGGATGCGAAGGCAAAGAAGTGTATTTTTGTTGGCTATAATGAGAGGAAGAAGGGATGTGAGTGTATGGATCCCAGTACCAACAAATTCATTTGTCTCTAGAGATGTTGTTTTTGATGAAGTAACTTCTTATTATAAGAAGGATGGTGATGTTTCTCAATCTGAGGTGGTGGAATTGCCAATCACACATTCTGAGTCTTCTGACTCAGTAGCTTCCGATGGTTCCTCTTCTCCATCATTGTGGGAGAAAGAAAATGGGGGAGCTAAAAGTTCTCAAGGAAGTGCACTTCGGAAGTCTTCAAGAACTATTGTAAAGCCAATACGCTATAGAGATGGAGCTTATGTTAGTATCCATTCTTGTCTTCTTGCAGGACCACTTGATGATAGTGAACCATCTTGTTTTGATGACGGGCGTGAAAGAATGGGATTGTGCAATGGATGAAGAGATGCAAGCACTCATCAAAAATGAACCTTGGGATCTTGTGTCAAAGCCCAAGGAGGTAAGGCTTATTACTTGCAAATGGGTGTACAAGATTAAGCGCAAACAAGATGGGACCGTTGATAGATACAAAGCAAGGTTGGTTGCTCATGGGTTCTCTAAAAAATATGGAGAAGATTATGAGGAGACTTTTAGTCCTGTTGCAAAAATGACTTCGATTCGAGTAGTCTTTTCTTTGGCGGCATCTCAATATTGGAAGTTTTGGCAACTTGATGTGAAGAATGCTTTCTTGTATGGACAAATTGACAAGGAAATTTATATGGAGCATTCATCTAGATATGTCTCTCAAGATCATTCACAATATGTGTGCAAGCTAAAGAAAGCTCTTTATTGCTTAAAGCAAGCACCGAGGGCTTGGTATGGCAAGATTGCTAAATACTTACTATTTTGTGGCTATTTTGCTTCAAATTCCGATCCTAGCTTATTTGTTAAGAAGCATGAAAAGTTGCATATTATTGTTCTTTTGTATGTGGATGATATGATTGTGATTGGAAATGATGAAAAAGAGATCGCTAATCTTCGAGCTGAACTGTTATCTCGGTTCGAGATGAAAAACTTAGGTGAGCTGAGTTACTTTCTTGGGTTGGAGGTGAAAAATTTGAAGGATGGCATATTCTTATCTCAATGAAGCTACACAAATAAAATGGTGGAAAGGTTTGGATTATTCCAAAGCAAAAAATGTTCTACTCCACTTGAGGCCAACATCAAGCTAAGGCGTGATGGAGGAAAGCTTCTTGAGGATCCTCAAACTTATCGTGCCTTTGTTAGAAGTCTCATTTATTTGACTATCACAAGGCTGGATATTTTTCTCAGTCGATTTATGCAAGAACTAAGGAAGCCTTATCCTGATGCAGCTAAACACATATTGAAATACATTCTATCTACTCTTGACATGGGTCTTATGTTCAAGAAAGAAGCTGGTTTTAGTTTGCATGGTTATGTGCATGCTGATTTTGGTGGTGACTTGGATGATCGGAAGTCTACTTCGGGCTATGTTTTCTTCAGTGGTTCGGCATGTATTTCTTAGTGCAGTAAAAAGCAGTATTCGGTATCTATTTCTACCACTGGAGCAGAATGCAAAACATCTTCTCTTGCAGCTCAAGAGTGTCTGGTTGAGGCGGTTGATTGATGGTGTTGCTTTACAAATTCATGATCCTACTATTATTTTTGATGATAATCAAAGTGCAATCAAGCTTGCTACAAATCCGGTTTGTCATGCAAGGACTAAACACATTGAGATTGAGCATCACTTTATTCGTGAACATGTGCTTGATGGGACTATCAAAATTCATGAGGTACGGAACAATGCAAATGTTGCGGATATCTTCACCAAGTCTCTCCCCAAAGGATCATTTGAAGTTCTTCGTTCATAGTTGGGTATGGTCTCTAGAAAATCACTTTAAGGGGGAGTGTTGAAATTATTAAAGTAATTTTCTAGATTTATGTAAATAATTAGTAGTCAAATTTGAGCAAGTTCCTACCTTCATTAATTCCTTGAAACCATACATGCACAAAAACAAACCAAAGCCCCAAGTAATCCTTCCCATATTTATCCTTGTGCAAGTTTGAACTATTGGTGTCCTTTTTTATATTATGTCCAAGCTTATGTAATCATTCTCCAATATTAATTGAAGTGTTGTCTTCTCTTTCTTCTATCTTTTGGTTGTGAGTCTTGGGCTAGTGTAACTTGTTTGTTTACACTATTTGAGAAGCGATTTAACCGGAATCTTGGAAGATCGTCGTTCTCCACAATATGGAAGTCACAATGCCGCTTTATACTCTAGTTCACGTGCCTTTGTTTTCTTTCATCTTGTACTTTCTAGCCTAAGGATATGTTTGTTCTTGCTCGAACGTTGGTACCTTCTAAAGGCATTTTCTACTTATATTTGAATAAAATGGTCTATATCTGCAAATAAAATGTACATACATTATCTTCACCGGACGCTGGTTCTACATTTGTTTTATCAATTCTTAGCTGTAAATTTTATTTTATAAATGAAGATATGATCCTCTTCTTTGACCATTGTCTCCCATGTGATTGATCTAATAGTACGTTAGTAGTTTATTAAAAAATGCATCATCCAGAGTACTCTGTAACAATTGATTTCCAGAGCTGTATACTGTTCACTTAAATGAAATGTTGAAACATATCTAGAGGAACATACACATGATAAATCAAGCCGATTGTCATTGGTTTACTGATATTTGTTTGCAACTACTCAGGTCTAAGGTGTTTGCAATGGAAACAGTCAAAGATAAAAGGTTTTGGTGTTTTACCAAAACCCTTACATTGTTCACTGTGGGTTTATAAGATTGATGACGCTCATTGACTAGCTGTCTTATCTCGGTTCTTTTACCTCTCTTGAAGTTTCATTAATAGTTCTATCTGTTTTTCGTTTCATTCCATGCTGCCTGGTTTTATTAGAATAAAGGTTTTTAGCTTTGTGTGGTATAAAACCTACTGGGTAAACTAAAAACAAAGAGAAAATTTTGATATATTATAGCCAATTTTTTATGCCTGCAGGATGTTGGTCTGTGGTTGGAGGAGATAAATCTTGGTAGCTATCGGCAGGTTTTTGAAGATAATGGTGTCAATGGAGAGTACTTAGAAAGCTTGTCCATGTTCACAACTGAACAGATCCTTAGGTTTATTAGGAGATGCCACATGAAGTGGGGAGACTTTATCACTCTTTGCAAGGAGCTAAGGCGTATCAAAGGTCTTTTTTCTCACTAAATTCTTATTTACTAATATTTCCTCCAAGATATGTCAGAATTTTTTTTTGTTCTCATGAAGTGATTAGTTGTTTCTAATGCTTCTTGATTAGTCACATTAACATTTTCAAATTTCTCATTTTATTCACCGGGTGTAGTTTGACTATCTTGTTTATTTAAAGACTTGTAGTAAAGAGATAGATGCGCTAATCTGGGCCATTTTTGTATCTTAACTTGACCTATTCCTTCAATTTCTTAGAACAAACTGTATTATATTTAACATGTTATAAGATACACTATGCATAACTACATTACCTATGTAGCCATTGACTTTATTCCTATGAGTTCCAACTAAACAAACTAACTTTAGGTTGGGCGTTATCGTGTAGGGTAGTGCTCAGCTTCGTTTTGTAAGGAAAATTAATCATTCTATTACTCTAGTCCATCAATTTGCTTGGTTACTCTAGTATATCCTAACAAACACTTAGCCGAAGAGTCTAAGAAACAACCTTTCTATTGTTCATTATTTCTTTTGGGTCTCATCAAAGTGCTTTGTCTTTGTAATTTTCTCTAATCTCCTCTGTGTGCACTGAAGCGACCATTTGATAAACATTGACAAAAAATTGCATATTTTGAGAGAATAAATTATACATCATCCACAGATACATTAAGGGCATGCAGTCTATGGCCCTCACTTTATGATTAAGGTATAAATAGTGATGGCATTCGGGCCATCCGGGCCTGGCAGGGTCGGGTTGGGTTGTTAAACGGGCCGGGCCGGGCCATACCGGGTTGAAAAACCCAAATGTCAACCCGTTCGACCTGCCAACCCATTCGGGTTGAACCCGTTTGGGTTCGGGTCGGGTCGCGGGTTGGCATTTGGGTTGAGAGTGAGTTTCATTTTTTTTTTTACTATATGAATTTTTTTTTTTTACAAGTACAACTAATAAATATATAAGAGAGTAAGTGTGAATAAAAATTGTATATATTATTTAATTCAACGTTTAAGATTTTTTTTACAACTTTTTACATACAAATACAACTATAATACTTTTTATTACTTGTATAATAAAAGTAATAGATTACAAAGTTAGAAACTATAAAAAGAGCATACAATATGTTTTGAATTACATATTTGAGGGGATAATCAAAATCTACTGTTGTTGTTATTGTTGGTCCCTACTATTATTGTTGTTGTTCTTCGGGTGAGTTACTTCTACTTGTTACGTGTCGACCCCAATTCCTTGAGTCATATTTTCAGCTTTCATCTAATTTTCCGTGCACACGAGCATCTCCAACGATTGGGGCTTCAAGCGATTCTTGTAATCTGTTAGAACCATGCCACTTGTAGAAAATACACCTTTTGAAGCAAATGTCGAGACAGGGAAGTTAGTAGATCTTTAGCCACATGTTTAAGAATATTATGACATGTTCATGTTCTTTCCACCATTGTAGCACATCAATCTTATCATTAAAACTCTCACTATCTTGTTGATTATACCAATTTAATTCATTATGTTGATTAGTCCTAGGTTTTTTTGATTGATTTGAGCAATTAAATTAAAAGTGACATCGTCTAATTTACTCTTACCCTTACCTCTAGAAGTAGAAGAGGAAAAGTAACTATACTAGAACTACTACTAGATGCAAAAGTTCTATCATAATAAATGTCGTTTCAAAGAAAGCTAAAAATGTGTTACAATCAATTTCAGATTCATCTCCAAGTAAATTACATTTCAATCAAACTCTTCGTACTCGCTAATTTGATAAGATGATCCATAACAGTAGCAAGTAGATACAATATGGGACTAAAATACTTTAAAATTTTAGTGTATGCAGGTTTAACAACATGACCAATGTAAATGTCATCAATCATTTCTTGAAAAGTTTACATCGTAGTAATTAGTGAAATAAAAATACTACTAGAAGTAGAATCATAAGATTTTAAAATTTTCAAAGTTGCGGTTTTATAAGGTTCTAAAAATCGTAACAAAAATTTCGCATAATACCATGATTGTATTTTCATTTGAAAATTTTTCATATTTTTTGCAAGACAAAAATCATTTATACAAGCTTTATATTGAGCAACAATATTTAATAAATCAAAAGTAGAGTGCCATCGAAGTTTAACATTCTTAAAAAAATTTCTAAAATGTACACCCTTAAGCTTACACCATTTTTTAAATTGTTGAAGCATAGGGCCACTTAAAGCAATAAAATGTACACAATTTCTAATGTTATGTACAAATGGTTCGGTTATTTTTAATGCGTCTTGAACACATAAATTTAAAATATGACATGTATATCTAACGTGAAAAATTTCTAAACATTGGAGGAGCTAATTGTGTTTTTAATGTACTAATCGAAGCATTGTTGTTATGCATTATCAAAACTAATACAATTTTTTTTATTACGAATATGAAAGATATCACAAACTTCTAAAATACAATGTGTAATTACTAAACCACTATGGGGATACGGCAAAGCCACAAGTGATATGATCCTCTTTTGAATCATCCAATCATTATCGATCCAATGACAAGTTATGCCCATCATTGGAATATCGTTACAACCTTTTCAACAATCGGAAGTTAACGAAACTCTACAAGTTAAACTATACAAAAGTGCAATTAAATCATCTCATTTCGTTGTAGTGTTCAAAACAATCGGATTTGAGTGTAATTCTAGGAATTCTTTTAAAATGTGGATTTAGTGCATTTTTGTTAAATTCCTTGCGTTCTTACTCTCGGAATAGGAAAAAATGTTACTCCTTAATAACTAGACGGGCCATTTTCCGTCGAATATTTTTGGGATCATATGGGTGACTATCTACATGTCCGGTTTTTTTGTTGGCTGGGTTAGTTTTCTAATAGATCCTTGTGTATATTTTGTATGTGTCGTTTAATTGTACTCGTTCCCTCACCCTTCCTCCATTTGTAACTCTTCAAATAAGTTTTACAAACCTTATGTCCTACACCCGGATGATCCTCTTATGGGAAATAGTCATAATATTTGTGACAATCACTAGTCCCCTCTAGTTTTTCTACTACTGATGTGTTCGGTTTGTTGTGTTTGTATGAACATTGTGCATTTCTTCTTCTATGTCGTATGGAGGGACATCGTGAGATCCTACCATAGGATTCAGTATAAATTCGGGCTCTACATGTGAGACCATTGGAGGCCGACGTGAAGTACCGATAAAATTTTGTCCACTTTGGCTACGACCGCTACCTCGTGATCTAGACATGGTAATAGTGTATGCGAAAAATAAACAATTTCTAGTCTTCTAATAGTGTATGTGAAAAAATAAAAAACAATCTAGGAGAGATGTAAAAAAAAATCCCAAAAACAATCAGAGGATTGAGAGAGAAATCCGAGAAAAACCATCGAAAAAATATGATACAAAAAATAAAGAGTTGAGAAGGTTGTGAATTTTGATACCATACTCCCGGAATAATCGTATGTATAAAATGAAAGAGAAAATAATAGTAGAAGTAGATGTAGTCAATTGAGAAGTGTAGTAGATGTAGTCGTAGTTCGGTAGTTGTAGAGAATAGAGAAAGAACTTCGTTGAGGGAGTTTGTAGTCGAGAGCGTTGTTGAATCACCACAAATTTGATCCGATCGAAATTATAAATTTTTTGTTGCTTGCTTCTTTGATGAATGAAATTCTTTAAATGGAGAAGTAGTAGTAGAGAGAGTAGGGTGTAGAAAAAAATTGATTGAAGCCAGGAGGTTTTTATAGGGAGGAAAAAGAACCCCCAAAACCCCCTCCCCCCCTCCACACACACACACACACACAAAAAAAAAAAACAAAAACAAAGAGCCAAACAGCTCTCTGTCTTGCACTAGAAGAAAGGAGCCGTTCGACCCGTGCGGGTCGACCGTTCGTCCCGTGCGGGTCGACCGTTCGTCCCGTGCGGGTCTAACGGGGCCTAACCCGTGGGTCAAACGGGCGGGTTGCTGGTGGGTTTGACCATTTGATCGGGTTCGCAGGTCGGGTCGAGCAGGTTGGATTCATTAATTTGGCGACCCGTTCTGCTAAGCCGGTTCGACCTGGTTGCTTGCAGGCCGGGTTGGAGTCGGCGGGTCGCGGGTTAACTCGACCCGATTGCCACCCCTAGGTATAAAGTAACAGAGTGAACCTTTCCATGATTTATGTAGATTTGGTGGCCTCTTGCTCCAAGTTTTTTGTGTGTTGTTATTTTGTTGGTTGTTCATATTTTTTGGATTCATGTTCAAAGGATTTGACAAAGTTTTTTGTTGGCTATCAACAATGTAACGCAACCCTCCTTATCCGGTTTGTGGTCGGAATCCTGGCTTGGAACAGGCATGGAGGAGTTGTTGTTATTTTGTTGTTTATTGAAAGAAAAAAAAGTCTCCTTAAGGTGCCTATTGCTTGCTCCCTAGTTTGCTTTTCAAATTCATGCCTTCTCTTCAGCATGAGGAACGAAGGAGAGCGCACAAGTTTAAGGCTAACCACCCCCCCACCCACCCACACACACACACAAGAAAGAAAAAAAAAACATCCACCCACCCCCACACAAACAACAGCACCACAAACACACAGAAATGAATGAAAAGAAAAGAAAAGCATACAGATAATTTGGAATTAATTTCTGCTTCTCAAAATTCTTAAAAATTTTAAATGTGATTTTTTAATAATTTTTTTATAAAGACTTTTATCTACTAAAGCTGATATTTTTAATGTAACTAATTTGGATGAGAAATATTTCCTTAATATTGGATTGACTTGGTGAAGATAGAAGGGCCAAATCTTGCTCTTTGCATGGCACAGATCTGCCATGGAGTTGCTTTGCTTCTAGACTTGGTCAATCTTGTATTTTGACTCACAGCCAATTGTTGAACTTTGTTCTATTGCAAGCATGCAGCTTGTCTCTAGCAACAACCCAGAGAATGGAGCAAAATTGTCTTATTGTTTGTCTTATTGTTGCTTCTGATCTTGTTGTCTTCTTTGTAGGTTTAGCGTGTAAACTGTTTTTCTCATACAGTGATCCAACCATGCCTCTAGAGAAGGCCGAGTAACTGGAATTCAACACACATATTTACAGGAATAGACTTGAAGCTCTAACCTAAGTCGCCCTAAGGAACCAAAGATGCAACATTTTTGTGTATATATACATATTCTCAGCAAATTTGGTTTTTGGGCATGCCCCCAAACCACATGTTCCCACCTATATCCAGCATATATAAAATTTATCAGTGGGACTACTCTGGTACACCCACAACATGGGTTAAGTATGTAATTTTCAACATTTAGGGGTTTTGAGATCAAGCTACACCATGCAACAATTAGCAACAGTATTATGACTGTTTTGATAATAAGTTTAGCAGTGAAGATCAGATTCACCATAAAAAATCACTGGTAGATTCCTGAATGATCACATTGTCTAGAAAGGAAATTTGGTGACTAGGAATGCCACTGTATCCTCCCCCATTTACGAAGATATCATAAAATTACTTGAGAAAGGATGTTCAGGTTAGATGTGTCAATTGGGGTAGATTTCGCCCAACCCAGAAGTCATTACTTTTTAAAACCTGTACTCGTTCGGATTTGAGAACTATACTGAGAATATGATGATATATCATCAAATCTTAGTAGGACATTTACAAAATTATGATTAATGGTTGATCATATTTATTATGTAGAATTGTTGCTGTAGAAATGTGATATGCATATTACTTTGATGTGTAATGATGAGCTGGTTCTTTTCTTGTTTCATGCAAAAATGCAGTTGCATGCCTGAAAGGGGAGCAAGAAGTTCGGCAGCCATGGTGGGCCCCAGCATGCTTATCTGTTGTCTTTGTAAAGGTCGCCAAGCGTAATAGGCAGTCTCGGGTTGTCTCCTTGAAGCTGGAACCCTGATTCCTCGTTCACACTGCTGCTAACCTCCGCCCAACACACGGTTGATGTTGTATCTATTTCCAGCTTTTGTTTTTTTTTTCTCTTCTTTTACAATATACTTTTCTTTTGTTCACTTCCTGTCTTGTTAAAACCTTTCTATAGATATGGTGTTGATGTTGTTACATGCTTAATTTATGTGTGTTTTGTATGTTTAAGAATCCGAGTTCATTGATATTGATCCAATGGCAAATGTGGTGTGATATATTGCCATTTTCAAGTAGTGCCATTGTGTCATGGTGCTTTTGCCCTTTCGAGAAACTGTTGTTGTAGTATTCCAGTTCATTTTAGCTTTTAACTCGTGCATTTGCTATAGTTAAGATTACTATCAGAAGTGTTCTACTTGTGATTGTATGTGAAAGCATCATAGCAGGCTTACAGAAGGGGCATGCAGTGTTAAGTTCTGTTGAGTAGTCGTTCAATCCAGTGACGCTGAATAGGGAAAAGCTATAAGAATCACAAACTTTTGCTTGTCTGGGTGGATCATATAACCATTGGATGGGTCTGGTGAGCATATGATCCCGAAAGTTGTAACCCATCTTTGCTTTCCTCGAAATTTGGAAGAAACACGGTACTGGTACACCCACCCGGTGCGTAGGGAGAGTAGTGAGATTATTCTCTTCGCATGCAAGACAAATTTATTGCTGTGATAGAACTTTATGAAATGCTATTGCTTATCTTTCGTCTGTATCGTGCTCCTCCTTTATGAGTACCTAAGTATTTTGATGGATGGTTGAATAATGTATTGTGAACCCTCCTCCCTCCGATGTTTCAGAGAATTCGTCAGATCCCTGAACATTTTAAGATGCGCGCATGCTTTTTTCATCGATAATCTAAATGCATGCTAGAGAACTGATGACGCGGAAATCTAAATCAAACACACTCCATCTCAGCTACCATTTTTTGCTTTGCCGAGTGCCCTTGCAGATTCACACATATTCATATCTCCTAATAGTGGCTATAACATTCATATAGACTGAGAGATGAGGAGGTAGAGTTTGGGCCGACGCTGGACTGAGAGATCGCCGCCTTCCAGACTCAGCAGTGTCTCAGTAGCTATAGTTTCTACTAGTTTGTTTCTGGTATTTTGTACTTTGGGTTGTTGGCTACATGGAGGATTAGATCCACCCCCCCCGGTTTTGTTGGGGGTTTATGTTTTATTTTCTGCACTGTATTTTCTTTTCCTGCATTGTACTTTTGTTTTTCTTCCGGGTCACCGGGATTGTTTTATTAATTTCTGATTAATGAAACAGGGTGACTTTATTCCACCTTTCACCTAAAAAATAAAATAAAATTCATATAGACTAAATCCTTGCATTATTTTCTAGAATGAGAAAGAACAGTCTGATAATTTGACAAGTACAGTACTTAATTTCAGACCGACGTAACTAACTCCTCCCTAATAATAGTCCTAACTCCTAATCCCTATCCTAATTGGGCCGGGCCTGACCCGGCCCAAAACCCATGATAAGTAACTCCCTCCAGTATATTTGCAAAAACCTTTTTAATAATCCTTGTTGTCCAAACAATCAATCAAATCAGATATAGAAGAAGATGGCAGTGGCGGCGCTGCAACTCACATCGTCTACGTCTCTGTTCTTCAACCCTAACATCAACACAGAATCATCGTCATCACGTTCGATCATATCTCTCCGATCGAGGAACGTCGGGACCGTTAGATGCGTCGCCGCTCCCGAAACCGACAAACCCACCAGTAATTTTCTATTCCCTTTTCCATTGCTTGTTTGCTGTTTGATAAAATTCCTCAACCAGTCATGTGGAAGTGAGTTCCAAAATATGATGATGTCATGGCTTAGGTTGCGTCTTGTCAATGCTTGTTTTTTTTTATGAATAGTTCTCATATCAATTTTTAGGGTTTTAAATCTTAATCATGAGCCTCAGAATTTATTGTTTATCCCCAAAATGAGACCTTTTTTTGCCTCTAATTATTAGCATTTGTTCAACTGTTACTATTTTTGGGTTTCACGATTTATCTCATCATTAAGATTAGCTTAAGTTTTTTTGAAGGAGTTTTAAGTGTTTCTTTTTTAAACAAAGGAGTGTTTAAGTTGTAATGTTGTATTATCATTATGTGTTAAACAGTATAGTACTATACTGTTTAATAAGTGGGAATTTTAATTTGACAATTTATGGTTGGGGAGGAACAAAAGGAAAGTTGAAAGTGGTTTGGTAATATGTGGAGCAAATGAAGATAACAAGGGATTTCATCTTGTGAGGCGGGGTAGGGTTTCTAAGAAGAAAGAGTTCGGAGGACTTGGGAGGACTTGGATACATCGACCTCCGAGATATGAACACCGTTACTCACAAAATGGTGGTGGAAACTGAGAAAACGCCGCAACTCTTAGTGGTGTAATTTGCTCGCTCTATATCGTAGACGGAAAAAGGTTAGATATGGGGGAAGAAATACTCATGGAAAGGCATCATATATCTGGAAAGGAATTGCTAGGGGGGGGGGGGGGAGCTCTTTCACACCAATACCCAATGTAGGTTGGGGAACAGAAAAGATACTAGATTCTGGAAAGACAATTGGTGCGGTGATAATACACTACAGTCGACTTTTCCACAATTGGCTAAGGAGACATCAAATTTGGATGTTTTAGTGGCAGACGTGTGGAAGCATGAAAGGCAGATAATTGAGTTTGATGGATGTCTCTCATGAGAACCAAGGCCAACTTCAGAGACTTAATATTCTAGTTGCAGAGGTTGTGCGACAGCGAAGTGGAGCAAAAGATGACCAAGATTGAGGACTAGATTCTAACAGTACATTATCTGTGAGATCTATATACCAACGATTGAATGATGGAGGAATAAGAAGCTTAGACACAAATACAATTTGGAAAGCTAAAGTCCCACCAAAGGTGAAGGCTTTCCTCTGGCTGATTTTGAACAATGTTATTCTCTCCAAAATGAACCTTAGGAAATGTAACATTCCGGTTGATGTTAGATGCCTGAGATGTAACTTGGGGGAGGAGGATGTAAATCACATGTTCTTTTTCTGTCCAAAGGCTAGGTTAGTATGGAAAGTTCTAGGTCTAGGTTTTGGTATTATGGTGACTCCTTCCACTATCGATGACATTTGGGGGGATTGGAGGGCGAGATGGATTGTAATAGATTATAGGGTAGTGTGGGATATTACGGTCGCGGCAATCTTGTGGATCCTATGGCTAGATATGAATGAGGCGTGTTTCTATAGCATTAACTGTAGATTTTATTTGATGTTGCATAAAATCTTAGCTCTTATTGATGCTTAGGCAAGGCAAGCAGGGGTAAGGAAGAGACTTCGCATGGATCCTATCTTTCGGTATTTGTGGCTTGGACTTGCTGGAGATTTCTACCATTTTGGGATTTATTTTTTGCTTATTTCCCGTTTGTTGTTGAATTATCATTTAGTGGTTTGATGTAAGAGACTTGGTTAGATTATGTTTGTAATAATTTGAACTTTGTGTTTCGTTAATTTTTCATTAATGAAACTGGTGACCGAGGGTCACTTTTATCTCCAAACAAACAAACAAACAAACAAAAAACGTGGTGGGTGATCTCACCATAGTTGTGGAGAGTGTTTATATCCCTTGTTCCTTGTACATATGTTACTTGGTTCCAAACTTGGAAAGGTGCAGGTCTTGGTTATTTTATTAATTTTTAGTTCACTTCCTTTGCTTTATTCCATAATTTTGCTAGACAAGGATTTCACTTCCAAGTGGTGCTTTATACTTGCATCCAAACATCTTTCAGCGAATTTGTTGTCTTCAAAAGGATTATAAATCCTTCAAATCCTTGGACTTACAAGCATCCAAACTAGCTATAAAAGAATCTTACAAAATCATAAAGACCTCAATTTTTATGCAAACTCGATCTGTTTTTTTTATATTTAATATATATGTATATATAAATAGGTTGTACGGGAGAATGTTGATAGATGGTGAAAAGTTAGATAATGTGAGAATAAGTACATTGAGGAAAAGGGTTAGTTGAAGTGTAATCATGATCTTCGATATTGGTTTTAGTGTTGGACCGATGGGATGGTTGTATCAAGATTTGAGTAGTTCCCAGTATTTTATCAAATTTCAATCTAGTTGTAATATTGATGAGTGGTTGGTTAGTTGTAGTAACATAATTTCGCTTTCTTTTGCTTCAGGTTACACAACTAAGGTTAGTCGCAATGCCAATATGGCAAAACTGCAGGCTGGTTATCTGTTCCCTGAGGTTAGTATTTCAGTTCTCTATTCTTTTGATTTGTGTATTTGTTTTTTATAGACAAACGCACCGAACAAATGTGGCAGAGGGTCATAAAAAATCTATCTTAGTTTGCTTTTTTCTATGTTAGAAGTGAAAGTTTGCATTATTCATGGTTGTTACTGTTATCTTGCATAACAATGGTCTAGTGGTTATGCATATTGCTTGGTGAGCCTGATAGAGTAGACCGAACATCATTATACTGAGTTTAGTACTCACTTGATTGAACTGCTTGCTAAAGCTTGGAACGCATCGGAGCAGTGCCCGTAGGGCCCAGATAAAAAGGTCTTCTTTTTTTAGCTATTTTCTGCCTGCGAGAACATGATATAGCGGTTATCCATGACATTTTGCCGATACTTACTGTCTGATTGACTTGTGTATGTTGTTAGAGCTTTTCATCAATTGGGATTTGGGAGTCCATAAGTGACCCCACCTGCCATGTTCCATTTTGAATGAGGGATATAATGTAGGTAGCTTAAACATGACATGCAAGGGATTTGAAATTTCAATACTTAGGTTAGGGTGTCTGAATTATTCATCTTTTCAGAAATGTAATATTATAGGTTTTAGCCTAGTACTACACATAGCCATGGTTCTTTGTATTTTTCAACCTTAGAACTTATTGAAACTTATGTCACAGTTGATCACATCATTTAAGTTTTAGTTTCATGGTTTTCAAGCTGTAGGCTTCAACAGCAACTGTAAAATATATTAGCAACTCTACTTACAATCCTTTGTGTTGTTTGAAGCTAGATTGCGAGAAGAAGATCGGCCCACATGTTGAAGTACCCTGATGCACAAGTGATTAGCCTTGGTATTGGTGACACCACAGAGCCCATTCCAAATGTTATTACTTCTGCTATGTCAAAGGTAATTCATTATGGATTCAATAACCTCGTACTTGTGTCTGGTGCTGTGAGTAGATCTAAGTTACAAGACATGTTGATTTTACATGTCTTTGCAGAATTATCTCTTAATGATAGTGATGTGAATTTGGAGAATGATATCCATCCCTTTTGACGGTGTTGTTTTCATGCTGAATGTGTACTGAGTGTATGTGCAGAAAGTATTCTTTGCTTTGCAGTATATGTTTTGCTAAAGGCTTGTAAATCTAAGCTGGCTGTAAATTTCAACGTTTTGTAGAAAATAACTTTCACATCAGTGCCCATCCTATTATTTTCGCTGCTTTTAATTTTTTTCAAAATCATCATCATGATTTTACTCTTACCTATGATTGGATAATAATGTGTGCATATTATCGTTTGCCTTGTTCATTGTCTTTAAATAGTTCAATTGTTTATTTCTTTTCCACTTGATGGGGAATTCTTGAAAGTGATAGTTGAATCTTCTCAACTTGGCTTTTTTACTGTGGCGATCTGGATTGCATATGGACTCCTTACAAGAAAAAGGTTACTTTAGTATATGTGAAGGTGGATGGTTTGACCAAAGCTTGTGCCTTCTGCTTGCAGAAAAGATTGATTTTAATCTTTACTATTATAAGTAGAGGGCTGGGGTTGTCTCTATATGCACATTGTATAGCCTCACAGCTGTACATGCTTTTATCTATATTTGTCTACTCATTGGAAATTGATGACAATTATCATCGAGCAACTCAATGAGATTTTTGTAGAGTAAAATGTGCAATTCACATGCTAATTGTCTGGTATAGTTGTTAATGTGGATATTATATCTTCATAATGGTTTAGTATGTTGTAGATACCACATGCACTTATTACATTTTCCCCAACTATCACCCTCTGGGAACTGGCCTCAAGGCATAATTGTACCAAGAACATTTTCATGAAAATTGATATATTATCATGCTTATGAAGGACCTATGCCTCTGCTGCTATAGTTTTTTCTCTAGTCTGAACATGAATTATGCCAGCTCTTCAAGTCAAAAGTATACTGTTTTTTGCAGAGGGCACAAGAACTATCAACATTTGAGGGTTATAGTGGTTATGGAGCTGAACAAGGAGAAAAGGTGTGTTATCCTTTTTTTCTTCCATCTCTCTTAATTTTATTTAACCAACGATGGGCGTATGTAGAAACTTAAAATAATTGGTGCTTATATCCTTCATCATTATTGCATAACAAAGTTTTTGAGTGTAAAGGTAATGTCCTTGAAATTTCCTCACAATATGTTGGTTGAGGCAGAAGATGAACTGGCTTTATCACTGGCCATATTCATTATTCACATTTATATGTGTTACCTGCACTTCATCAAGTTCCTATTCAAGCAATATAAGTCTAGCTTTAGAAGAAGTCATCCTCTGCATATTTTAATATTACAGTTGGCGTGTATCTACCATTTGAAGAAGACTCATGGTTCTTAGTTCTTGCAAGGTTTGAGGATTCTTTCTTATTCTTGTTCATCAATGATGGATCTGTTGTACTATATGAGTGTTATTCCTTCGTGTGGCAAGACTTTTCAGACATATATTCTTCCTTTTTTCCCCAGTTACATATCTTATGATGCTGTCATTTGGTTTTCTAAGTTCATGATCCATGCCTAGTAAATTGCTATGCGTAAAATGATCAGGTCAACTTATTTTATTAGTGTGCACTCCTCTATCGATCTTATTGTTCTTGTGTTTTGCTGGTTGTTGTTCAGAAACTTAGAGCTGCTATTGCTTCAACCTATTATGGAGGCCTTGGTATTGAGGAAACTGATATATTTGTATCTGATGGAGCAAAATGTGATATTTCTCGGCTTCAGGTTGTTCTATTTCTAATATATTGACTTCACTTTATTCTTTTTGTGACTTGAAATGCCCACGATATCAAAATTTTTTTGGATCAATTATAAATGTTCAGTATATTTGTTACTTCTGGAGGGTAATAGAATGTTTACTTTATTAAGAGAATAAATAATGCTGTAGATTCCAATTTTATATAATTAGGTTTGAGAAGAATTATTCTGGAAGAGAACATTAAATATGTAGTATACAATTGTTCACAATTCGAAGTGTGAGCGCTTCACACACCTAGGGTAAGTTCGAGTAGGCTTTTCATGCACTCTTGTTACAATAATAAAGATACTTTATTAATCATGAAGAATTATGATGAAAATAACATTCACATAAGCTGATAATTTTTCTTAAAAACTTTGCAAGGAGTAGAGCTCTTGACTAGTTTTGCTTTATGATTCTGATAGTTTGGGATAGACATAGCAGTTATTTGACTTTTCTGGTTCTATGTTGTAGCTTCTTTTTGGTGCCAATGCGAAGATAGCAGTGCAAGATCCATCATACCCTGTAAGTCACATTTTCTTCTTTCCATGTAATTCTGTAAAGTTGTTTTGCAACTGTGTCAAAGTTGTGGACATTTTTTTTCATAAAGTGCATTAAATATTCCATTCTTGCATAATATCCTTCGAAACTGAAGAGCACCTTCCAAACTTGATTTTTCTAATGTTGTCTATGGTATGTGAAACTCGTCTACCCACAGAATCAGCATTTCAATTGTGATCTTTAGTCACCTCAAAGTTACACATCATGAAGTATATGTTATGCAGTAAGTGTTGTGTAACTAATATACACTCATTTTACCATCTCAGGCTCTTTCTAGTACACACCTATACTAGAGAAATATACAAATATTCAAAAAAGGCATAGTTTTAGGGTATCAGACGTGCTTTAAATGTCTATGAGCAACATTGATAGGTGATGACAATTATTATGCAGTAAGTAAAAAAAAATCTTGATTACTGGAATTATGATGGAAAAAAGAAACAAGCACATTGTCTAATAATCTAGTTTCTTTAAAGCATTTGTTTGTGTTTCATTTGCAGGCATATGTAGATTCAAGTGTTATTATGGGGCAAACTGGTGGATTCCAGTTGGATATTGAGAAATATGGTAACATTGAGTACATGAAATGTACACCAGAGAATGGTTTCTTTCCTGATTTATCAACTATCAGAAGACCAGATGTTGTCTTCTTTTGTTCACCGAACAATCCAACTGGTGCTACTGCATCTAGAGAGCAGCTGACACAGCTGGTTCAATTTGCTAAGGAGAATGGATCAATTATAGTCTATGATTCAGCATATGCTATGTATATATCAGATGACAGTCCAAGGAGTATCTTTGAAATTCCTGGAGCGAAAGAGGTAAGCTGAAAAGTGCTTTTATTTGTTTTTAATTGTAATTGAAATCACATATATTCTTAGACGGGTTATTTTTTCAGGTTGCACTTGAGATTTCGTCTTTTTCTAAGTATGCTGGCTTCACTGGTGTTCGCCTTGGTTGGACTGTGATTCCAAAGGAGCTGCTATTCTCTGATGGATTTCCCGTCGCCAAGGATTTCAATCGCATAGTCTGCACTTCCTTCAATGGTGCATCAAATATTGCACAAGCTGGGGGTCTTGCCTGTCTTTCTTCTGAGGGTCTAAAGGTTGGTCGGAGGAACATTTTAGGCAACTAATAACCTAAGAAGCATGGATTCGTAGAGGAGACAAAGCTTTTAAAAAGTACAATAGGAAGACACAACCTTCATATAATTTAAAATAATATACTATTAGAATCATGCATAGATTTTATTCAAATTGACATTCAATAATATAATGTTGAGCCACATAATCAAAGGAAGACATTTATGATCCGTAGAAAATTAAGCTCCATAGTCCAACAAAAGTAATAAGATTTCACTAGTATAAAACATACGAGATAAGTGTTTTAGATAGTTTTTTATTATTGCTTGAATAAGTATCTTAAAAGTTTCGTAAGTGCTTAAAATTGTAAAATATATATTAGACAATTTAGGATGTGTGCAGAAAGTGTTCCTTTCCTATGCATGTTCAACCCAATATCTGATGATAAAAGAGCCCACACTATTGACCTACTGTAGCTAGCAACTTTTGTAGCAGTATCAAGTTCCAATTTTTCCTTGCAGGCTATGGCAGACACTGTTAGTTTTTACAAGGATAATACTCGGATAATTGTTGATACATTCACTTCACTTGGATTCAGTGTGTACGGAGGAAAGAATGCTCCTTACGTCTGGGTCCACTTTCCTAGTAGGAGCTCCTGGGATGTATTTGCAGAGATTCTTGAGAAAACCCACTTGGTGACGACTCCGGGTAGCGGGTTTGGACCTGGTGGCGAAGGATTCATTAGGGTCAGTGCCTTTGGTCATAGAGGCAATGTTCTGGAAGCTTGCAAAAGATTGAAGCAGCTCTACAAGTGAGCAGACAAGCCATTTGGGTTTATGTTCCTCTTCCTCTGATGATCTGTTTTGTCATGATTTAAGTGGGGTATATTAGGCTAAATTAATATTGTTTTCTTTAGAAATAGTTTATGGAAGAAATGAGCATCTGGCAGTTGTTGTGCTTAGTTTCTTAGGATGATTTGTCGCGTTTCTTCAATGTGGCAATGCAAATGCCTTATGAAAAAATTGTTTTAAATTGCTCAAATTTTTAAGAATGCTTGAAGAACAGGGGCTTTTATATTGCACGACTGTTATGTCATCTAATGATCTTAATTCGTGATATTCAGTCTCTTGTCGACTATTATGTTTCCCTAGTATTAGCAAGGAAAGACTATCTTGTTTCTCTTCTAGATTATTCACTTAGTGTTTGTCATAGACAATTCACAATTGCGATGATGGAAATCTGTTTTCTATTGATATGGCAAGTCTGTTATCTATTGTTTCTGGCTTTTGGGCAGGAATTTGGTACTAAACAAGAAGTTTAATGTCAAGTTGAGAGCTAGTCTTAAAATTTTATCGCTTTTGTTAATTGTTGCTCTTGCAGGTTGATTTGGTCCAAATTTAAATTTTGATTGTTTTTGCTAGATTTTGTGGGCTGTATGTAGTTCCCTGTTTTTGACCAAACACTTTTTTGTGGCATTTTGTCTGATTTAGTAAAAAATATGAATTTGATTATTTTGTCTGGGTTTCACCATTATTTGACCCGTTTGGGGAATTTCAGAATTTTACTATTTTGACCATATTTTATGAGTTATAACTAGAGCTGCTATCGTATCCTATCGGGTCAGGTCCTCCACTATCCGGACCCGGTACCCCACAGGTCCAAAAGTTGGACCTGGACCCGGACCCGGACTAGCGTGAATCGGGTTCGGGTTCGGGTCCTAGTTAAAAAAATCTACTCGCCAGGTCTGGTAGCGGTGAATAAATATTTGCACTTAAGTATTTTTGCACCCGGTACCTTACGATTCCAACAATTTTTACACTAAAGCACATGAATAAATATTATATTTACACATTGATATGGCTAAAAATAGGGTTAAATCGGAACCATCCAAATGGGGCGCGAATCTTAAAGCTCGGGGGTAAAATGATAATTTCACCTACAGACGGGTCTGAAATGGGTACTGGGTCTTTTTTCCAAAGTCCCAATAACCCACGAACGGATCCATCTCAACTGGGTGCGGGTTTCAATCCGCAAGAAATCCGGTCCAGCTGGATAGAATTAGGGTTTATGACTATACCTAATCAATGGCCCTGATTCACTTCTATCCATTCACTGGGAAGGAGGGATTTGATCTTATCCTGAAACTGGTCCCTAAGGCGGCTATAAATACCCCTCATCCCTTAACAGGTAATCAATCTTTTGCCAGTAAAAGCTCATTCATAATCTTTCTGATTACCGACTTGAGCGTCGGAGGGTGCGTCGCCGGGATCAACCCCGGTGTTTCACACTTTTTGCAGGTGAACGGCGGGAGATCACGGTCAAACTCCGGCGGAAAGGTTTCAGGTTTGACTATTCAACAACCCAAAGAATCCACAAATTCTATCTGTTTGCCCCCACACCAGATTTAGCGGTAACAGATTGACGCCGTCTGTGGGAAACCCACGAATAGCAATCCTTCCTCTTCCCTTGGTTAAGATCACCTCCAGCCATGGCTCCCCGAAAACTGAGATTCAAAGGGTCCAATCGTGGACCCACACCTCCTCAACCACAACAGGAGGTCCCCCTCCAAACTATCCAGCAACAGGGGCAACTCCCTCCTCAGCCTGATCAGCCCCTGCAGCAGGAGCAACCTCCTCTTCAGAACCTCCAATCCCAAAGGGCTCCGCTCGGACCCCAGAATGCCGACGCAGGGGCCTCTCGTCCCAACCCTCAGAAGCAACCTCCTCATCGAGACCGCATCTCCGTACACAACCCTTCTACCGATTCAATGGCATCTCACAATCCCCCGCTGTAACACCCCAATTTTTTTTTTTTTTTTTTTTATAACTAAGTCTCCAAATTCAATTCTTTTAATTTCTATATCACTTTAATCATAAACTAAGAAAGTTATGTTCCAGGAAAAATTTTGACAGAGTCTCCGCTGTAAATTTTGCCCCGAAACACAAAAAGCTTACGAAATTCTGCTCAAAATTCCGTAGCTCACAAACCACATAATATTTTCATGGGCTCCCCAGGCCAAAATGAGCAGATACACACAGGCAATATAATATAATGCTCTGGGGGCCAAACTCATAACGGATTATCAAATATCAATTAAAAACTATGAATTTCTTTGATAAATGAGGTAAAATCTTAGAAAAATCATTGTAAAACTTACCACAGAGCCTGGTACTCCACGACGAGATGGTTACGGGTCACCAACATACCACACCACCTCACACTATACTCATCATCGTCATATACAGGCTTATACACTCATAATACAATTTAAATCATAAATTTCACTATTCCTATAACTAAATAATACAAATTTTTAAAATAAAAAGTTATACTACCACTCCACGCCTCACCTCTGCACTGATGAGAACCTGCAACAGTGGGGGACCTAGGGTAGTCCTCAGACTCCCCTAACCCCCCAAACACTAAGGGGTTAGCCATTTCTGGTGTGAGTATAATTATTAATCTAACGACAAATTAAAATAGTATAAAGAAAATAATTTAAACTTACGAATACCAAATTAAGATAATGCAACCTGAATCCTGAACACAACAACATCGTCAATACAGTGATAAATCACATACTTTGCCAATCCTGTATTCAATTATTTAATTACCCATACTTTCCAC
Source organism: Hemerocallis citrina (assembly GCA_017893485.1). Lineage (NCBI taxonomy): Eukaryota > Viridiplantae > Streptophyta > Magnoliopsida > Asparagales > Asphodelaceae > Hemerocallis > Hemerocallis citrina. Next base: position 257,103,791 of record CM030365.1, read on the forward strand.
ATTTCATAATACACTTCACATCAACCTCGTATATATATAGAAATATACTTATCTTACATTCGCATAATACGAATAATCATCTTTCCACACTTATCATCATATCAGCATTTCACTATTTATATTAATATAACTATATGATGTTATTACATCATTTCTCCAACTCTATTTAGCCACGCGTTTCATTTACTTATATTATATCATCAACACACACATTCATCTTGAAAGTTGTGCCGAGGCAGGTAGTTCCCACCATTTCCACGAAAATAGCGGGCGAGTAGTTCCCCGACACACTTCCAAGGTACACAAACTCATATCACAACATACTTTCTTTAATAACCATTTTCATACCCAATCTCATAATACAGGTATTGATTTTATTATGTTATAAAAGTATCACATCATAAACATATGCATCTATTTTCATACTACCACCTTCCTTCATATCTTATGACATAATAACCACATCTCATTGCCCATGCGATTTACTCACATTTCATCACATCATTAACACCTCATTAATTAGAACACTTATACTCATTGCATCAGAACCATGTTTTATAGCTCATTCACATCTTATTATATCACTTTAGTAATTACTTTTTCTTATAACAATAAATCTTATTATCATTTTCACTTAATCCCCAAACACACTCTGGGGCCACCACATATCACATCCCATAGCCGATAGCTTGGGTAATAATCACTGTACCTCAAACACACACAGTTTGGGTAATATCACATCACATCTCAAGCCGATAGCTTGATTATTAATTTCACTTCAATCACTTATCATCTTCACTTCACTTTATTTCTCATTTCTATTAATCATTATCACTATTATCCACTCACCCTGCGAATTATGCCAAGGCAGGTAGTTCCCACAATTTTCACTGAAATTGCGGGCAGGTAGTTCCTTGACACAATTCCAAGGTACAACTCACATCAACTGTATTTTACTTTAATGATCACACACATAGTACCATTACTTCGTATTATTCATAAGAACACATGTCTCTTCTATTATTATCATTTTAAATTAACCACGCACTGCATTTATCACTTCTTTTCATATACTAACTCATAACTCATTTTCTTTCACATTTATTTCATTCACAACTACCTTCTTTGTCATTCACAATTCACAAGTCACTTTCCACTTTCTTTTCCACACGCAATTCACATTTTACTATTTACTTTCCTTTCCACGCACAATTCACATTTATTATTAACACTTAGTTATTTTATTAGTTTGTCGACCAGTGAGCCACAGTATCCCAACATACTGAAAGCCGACAGCCCAATAAACACGCGGCCCGATGCTCACACAGAGTCTTACTCGTCCGAGGCTACATCTTCCTCCTAGCCGAACTAGCGAGGGAACCACTAACCCCAAGTAGAACTTGGGTACTTCCTCCCGGCCGAAGCCAAGAGGGAAAAGCCACTGACCCCAGGTAAACTGGGTACTTCCTCGCGACGGCTGTCATCGAGGGAAAAACCACTAATCCCAGATAAACTGGGTACTTCCTCCCAGCCGATAGCCAGGAGGGAAAAACCACTGACCCCAGATAGACTGGGTACTTCCTCGCGACAGCTGTCATCGAGGGAAAGCCGGGCCTCAAGCCGATAGCTTGGGCGATAAAATCCTCGTGCCCCAAACATAGTTTGGGTCCTCGTGCCCCAAGCCGGTCCTTGGGTATTAGGAGGTCTAGCCCAAACCCCCAGGATTGCTGTAGGTACTGGTCAACAAAGCCATCTGTTATAAGCATTAATCATTTCATCTTTTCATCTTACTAAACCAACATAAAGCATCACAGCTTTTTAATTAAGCAATTGCCACATTCTTGACTTTAATCACATGAATTAAAAACACATTTTATTAACACTTACCATCTTATCTTTTATCTTACCATTTGATACATATCCGGCGTCCACGATATTAGTTATCATCCCATTGTATCACATTTATACATACATCATGTCATTTAGCATAGAAACCATCATGTCGTAGAATTACACCTCATAAATGCACCATATTATTTAATTTGCCATAACATCCCCCATTATGAGTACCGTGTTATTTGCTACTTCATTAGATCACATATAAACACACACCAAGTTATAACATTAATAAAAGAACCATATTAGGTTATTCCATATCATAATAGTATCAAAATAGATAATTCATCATATTGTAATATCATGCTATTGCCCATTAATTCACTTCAACATAATTAAAATGTAAACATGTACCCAATTATTAATTTCATGAATTATCACATCACGAGTCAATATCATGATATATATATATCACAAACATACACCACACGTGGGTTTCCAAGAAAAGGGGCCAAAACCATTTATTTCCTCTAATTAAATCTTATAATATCTAATTATAGCATACTAGCTCATACATCATGTTTCATATAAATAAAATCAACTATAAGGGCTCATATGCCCCAAAACATGCACAAAACGGGCACTACAATCACACAGATCTTCAAAACATGATCACAATCACTAATTTCGCCTAATTACATCATATAACATCCATCCATGGCATGCTAGCCCATACACCAGGCTCCGCATATACCCGATTGCCTATATCGGCCTATATACCCCAAAAACATGCACAAAACATGCACGGGGTAAAAATATGCATAAATAATTTAATATATTTAGCTTTTATACATCAACACATCACATTAACCCATAATATAGGTTTTATATGCTTAAAATAATTAATTTCACTAAATTTCTCAAAAACCCATTTTCGGGCCCCTAAAAATCCGTATTTACCTTTAAAATCAATTTTTGCTATAACTTTTTCAAGACATATCAAAAAGCCACGAAATTTGGCCACAATATAAAATATTTATAATTACAATATACTCACCTGACGGCTCGAGCAAACGATGTCCCACGTTCATCCTGTAGCCAGTCGAAGTTCGAATTTTTCCTCCTAATTGAAAAATTATAGAACCGATTAGTTTAAAGCTCAAAACTCAACCTTCGGACCTCCAAATTTGAATCCGTCTTCACCCACGTGTCACAAATGACATAGGTAGGTGAGTTACATCGATGGATTTCGAATTCGGATCCCCATACAAAATTTCATTGATTGATCGGAAACTTATTACTAAGAAATTCCCTATTTCCTAATTTCCTTAATCTCTTGTTCCTAATATCTCAAATTAGGATTAACAACAATAATAAAACTTAATTACCCCACCGGATGTATCAAATACTCACTTCACTCTCGCTCGGGTATTTCTCCGAACACCCGGCGCACAAAAATAACATTTTCATTCTCTAATCATTTCCATTAAGTTCTATATCTACAAAATTCATTCTAAATTCATATTAGCGCTCTCACACTACTCCACAACCTCCCATGAAATTTCTAAACTCGCTAGAAGCAAGTTTCTTACTCCACTTCACATACTCGAAAATTTGGCTATATGCCAAAATTAGAACTCCAAGATTTCACCTTGGTATGCACAAATCCTAACTTCTAACATGTTCTATATACTCTCTTTTACAAACCCAAAACCCTAATTTATTAACAACTTGCAATTTATCTAACAATCCACTAATTCCTCAAATCTACCACTTTCCACATCTCTAAATCTCTCTACCATAATGATCCTACTCCATAGAAATGAACCCAACCTAATTTTATACAATAAAATAAAAAGGGATATACCTTTCCGTGGTTGTTTCTCCAAATTGACTCCACCACTATGTAGAGCATCCTTCACTTAGTCATCTCCCCAAATTAATTCGAAAATCAATAAGTATTTGGGTGGATTTGAGGAGAGAGAAGGTCGGCCGAAGCTTTCGATCGGGAAGGAAATAAGGAAGGAAAAGAAAGAAGAAGGAATGGGGAAGGGGAGTTTTTTTTTTTAAAATATAATATATATAATAATAATAATAATAAGGTATATTTACATATAGGCCCTCCACATCCAAAATATTACAAATAAACCACAACTCTTTTCTATAATCATACGAACAATACAAAATACATATAATTATCTTATAATAATCCCCCAGAATGATAAAATAAAATAAACTATATCTATTCCCATAAAATCTCAACTCAGAGCTCCAATATAACAATAATACCCATTTACCACAAATATTCATACCAATATCAGTATTGAAAATAAATAAAGTAAGATATCACTTAAAAATAATTCTGACCCCTATAAGAGGTAAAAACGAATATTTTTGGTATTTTAAAATCCGAGGTGTTACACCCGCCTTCCAAAGACCTCCGCAATACCCTCCTCAACCGACAGAAAGAAGAAGACCTTCGCCACCGTTTGGATGAAAGGCGGGCCCGTGAGGGAGCCTCCCGTCTGGAACATCCAAATGAGCGATCTCCTCGTCGCCGCGACCACAGGAGGTCCCCTCCTCGCAGGGGGCGGAGAGAGTCCCCTAAGTACCATCGAAGAAGACATCGTTTTCCCGCTGGTCGGCAGCCCCCGAGGGACGATAACAGACCTATCATCCGAGCCAAATTCCAAGAGTTCCAGGCTACAATCCTGCAAGCCCTCAATCTCCGGCCGAACAACAACAATGCTCAGAGGGTCCCCACTCCTTCTCCGGTCCAAAGTCCTCGCAATCGGTCCTTAACCCCTCCTCAAGCTCCGAGTCACCACCATTACAGTCCTCGCCATTCCCCTAGCTACCATCGTTGAACTCCGCGCTCCCCTTCTTACGAAGACGAGTCCAGAGGCTCGCTTGGCTACCGTCGAAGGGACGATGCGGTCTACCGCCGTCTCCACGAGATGGAGAGGCGCCTCGGCCAACTGGATAAAGAAGAAGAACTGAGAGGAAGGACCCTCCGTCTAAGCCGGCCTCCCTTCTCTTGAACAATCATGGAGGCGCCCGTTCCAATAGGCTTCAAACCCTCGCAGTTTGAGACTTACTCTGGGGAGTCAAACCTCGTGGACCACATCGAGAGCTTTAAGACCCTCATGTTGATCCACCAAGCTTCCGATGCTCTACTGTGCAAAACCTTCCCGGCTACTCTCAAGGGTCCGGCCCGAGAATGGTATTTTCGTCTTGCCCCATCCTCCATATTCTCCTTTAAACAATTTGAGACCCTCTTCGTCACCCACTTCGTGAGTAGCCACCGCACCGAGAAGACTAGTATTTAGCTACTCTACCTCAATCAGAAGAAGGGTAAGAAGCTGAGAGATTATGTGAAGTGGTTTACTGCGGAAGCTAGGTCCATTTCCTCCTTCGACCAATCGGTCGCCGTTGCAGCCTTCCAGTCAAACGTCCTCAACTCAAGCCTTCGGTTCTCCCTAGCCAAGAAGCCCCCGCAAAACTTCTCCGACCTTCTTTTCAGATGCGAGAAGTATATCCGGGCTGAGGAAGCTGAACATCGCCCCACTTTTGAGGGGTCTTCCTCCGGGACCAAGAGAAAGGCAGCTGAAGAAGTGGGAGCTAAGAAGCTCCAGAAGGACAACAGGGGCCAGCGCCGCCTGCCTCCCAAATTTGAGAAGTTTACCCCTCTTAACGCCAAAGTTTCTACCATTCTCATGGAGGTCGAGAAGGAAAGAGTTCTGCCTCATGCCTCGAAGATTTTTACCCCCGGCAAGAAGAGAGACAAGGAAAAGTGGTGCCAATATCATCGAGACCACGGCCACGACACCAACGACTGTCGGGCCCTGAAAAATGAAATTGAGGCCCTCATCCAGAGAGGGCAGCTATCTAAGTTTGTGAGAAAGGACCGAATTGATCTTCCCCCTCCCCCCAGGGGGGCTAACAAGCGTCCTGAGAGGCGCGACGAGACTCCCGAATTCGAAGAGGAACGCATCTTGCATCTCATTCATGGAGGTCCCATAGGAGGAACCTCCAACTCTTCCCGGAAGGCTTTCATAGGAGAAGTCCATTCGGTTCATGGCATTCCCCCTCCCAAAGGCCTTGGAGTTCTGGTCACTTTCTCAGATGAAGACCTGGAGGGAGTCCGAACCCCCATTGCGATGCATTAGTAATCAACCTCCACATGGCCAACTTCAAAGTGGAGAGGATTCTGGTGGACAATGTTAGCTCTGTCAACATCCTCTTCCTGGCGGCCTTCCGAGGACTCAAGTTATCGCGGGACAGGCTCAAGCCCGTCGGCTACACGCTTCATGAGTTCACGGGAGTGCCAGTGACTATCGAAGGGATAATAACCTTCGACGTAACCGCTGGCAAAACTCCTACTATCCGGACGGAGCCAATAGATTTCATGGTCGTCGACATCCCAGCTGCTTACAATGTGATTCTAGGCCGACCTGGCCTAGCTACTTTAGAGGCCATCCCGTCGGCTTATCATCTTAAAATGAAGTTTCCCACCAAGTCTGGTGTAGGGGAATTAAGGGGTAGTCAAGAGATGGCCCGCAAGTGTTACATGACCTCTACCGGGGGACCTGTCCTCTCCCTCGAGACTCTTGAGATTCCCCAGGGAAATGCCCAACCTATGTCTGAACCAGTGGACGAGCTAGAGAAAGTGCTCTTTTCTGAGCAAGATCCGAACTGCAAGTTCTTCATCAGCAAGACCTTCCCCTCAGCCCTCTGTTCCGACATAGTCCAATGCATCAGGAAGAACCATGACCTCTTCGCCTGGTCGGCCGCTGATATGCCAGGAATTTCCGAGGAGCTCCTCGTCCATCACCTAAGCGTTGCTCTGAGGTCCAAACCGGTCCAGCAGAAGAGGCACAAATTTGCCCCCGAGTGCTAGCAAGCCATAAAGGAAGAAGTGGACAAGCTTCTCAAAGCCCGGTTCATACAAGAAGTCAACTATCCCGAATGGCTCTCTAATGTCGTTATGGTTAAGAAGGCCAACGAAAATTGGAGAATTTGCATCGACTTCACGGATCTGAACAAAGCCTGCCCTAAAGATCCATTCCCTCTCCCCAGCATCGACACCTTGATCGATGCTACTTCGGGCCATGAGTTGCTGAGCTTCATGGATGCCTTCTCCGGATATAACCAGATCAGAATGTTCCCCCCGGATATCCCGAAGACCTCATTCATCACCGATCAAGGGCTCTATTGCTACAGGGTAATGCCCTTCAGGCTAAAAAATGCTGGTGCAACCTACCAGCATCTCGTCAATAAGGTCTTCCAGAATCAGATCGGCCGAAACATGGAAGTGTATGTTGATGATATGCTAGTTAAAAGCATCCGTGGGGCCGACCATGTTGCCGATCTCTAAGAAGCATTCAATGTGTTAAGGAAGCATGACATGAGGCTCAACCCGAACAAGTGTGCGTTCGGAGTCTCGTCGGGAAAGTTCCTAGGCTTCATGGTCAGCCAAAGAGGAATTGAAGCCAACCCCGAGAATATCAAAGCCATACTGGACATGGCACCCCCTACAAGTGTGAAAGAGGTTCAGAAGCTCACGGGGTGTCTCGCAGCCATACGGCGCTTTCTGTCTAAGTCAGGAGAGAAGTGTCTTCCTTTCTTCAAAGCACTCAAGGGGGCTAAGGGCTTCGAGTGGGGCTAACAGCAGCAAGAATTGTTCGATCAGCTAAAGGCCTATCTGGTCAATCCCCCTCTCCTCAGCAAGCCTATCCCCGGGAAAACGCTCTACCTCTACCTAGCTGCCTCCGAGCAAACCCTCAGCGCTGTACTAGTGAAGGAAGAAGACAAGGCTCAGAAGCCTATCTATTACGTGAGCAAGATACTTCGGGATGCCGAGCTCCGCTATCCAAGATTGGAGAAGATAGCATACGCTTTGGTTATGGCAGCCAGGAAGCTTCGCCCTTATTTTCAATCCCACTCGGTGGTCGTTCTTACCGACCAGTCGCTTAAGCAAGTTCTACACAAACCCGAGACCTCAAGCCGTCTGATGAAAGGGTCGATCGAGCTGAGTCAGCATGACATATCTTACCAGCCTCGGACCACAATTAAGGCTCAAGCCTTAGCTGAATTTATTGTTGAGAGCACCATCCCAGAGGTCAGTCAAGCAGCGAACGGGCCTCCTATCTGGACAGTATATGTAGACGGGTCCTCTTGCACCGAAGGGAGCGGAGCCGGGGTCATTCTGGCAGGCCCAGATGACTTCGTTCTCCAATACTCCTTCCGCATCAACTTTAAGGCCTCTAACAATGAAGCGGAGTATGAAGCCCTTATAGCCGGCCTCAGTATGGCTCGCAAGGCAGGGGCACAACGTCTCCGAATATTCAGTGATTCGCAGCTGGTGGTAAATCAAGTCTTAGGGGAGTACGAAACGTGAGACGACCGAATGGCTAAGTACCTAGCCAAGGTCCAAAGTCTCATGGCTTCTTGAAGAGGCGCTAATTCAGCGAATTCCTAGAGAAGAAAATTTCCAAGCAGATGCCCTCTCCAAATTGGCCTCCTCCTCCCTTCAAGGTCTCGAGTAGACCGTCCTGATTGAAGTGCTCCTAAGACCGAGCATAGAAGAAGAAGCCCCCGACTCGATGGAGTTGCTGCCGTCCAACTTCGGGATAACTGGATGAAACCTTTGATAGAATTCCTCAAGGATGGGCACCTCCCCAAAGACCCTAAAGAAGCTCGTCGAGTTCAAACGAGAGCGGAACGGTACACCCTTGTTGAAGGGGTCTTGTACAAACGCTCCTACACCTAAGTAGACGATAGACCCTACTTAAGATGCCTCTCCCCAGAAGAAGCCGCTTATGCCTTGCAAGAGCTTCATGAAGGTATAGGCGGAGCCCATTCGGGGTCGAGGTCCCTCGCTAGGAAAGTATTGAACTATGGATATTTTTGGCCTACCCTACTCCGAGACGCCGAGCAACATGTTCGGCGATGCAGCCCTTGTCAGCAGTTCTCCAACATTCGCCGTCTACCCCAAGCACAACTCACATCACTCTCAAGTCCGGTTCCCTTCACGATGTGGGGGATGGACTTGCTAGGTCCATTTCCACCAGCTCCGGGTCAGCTCAAGTTTCTAGTCGTGGCGATCGACTACTTCTCTAAGTGGATAGAAGCCGAGCCATTGGCTACAATTACAGAGAACAAAGTGCTGCAGTTCTTCTGGAAAAATGCGATCTGCAGATTCGGCATACCTCGGGTCCTCATAACAGATAACGGAACACAGTTTATAGCGGCAGCTTTTTGATCTTTATGTGAAGACCTCGGCATCCAGCAACGTTTCTCCTCTGTCTCCCATCCTCAGTCCAATGGTCAAGCAGAGAATGCCAACAGACAGATTCTCTCCGGCATCAAGAAAAGGCTAGACAAGTCGGCCAAAGGCTTATGGACGGAACAGCTTTCCAACGTATTGTGGAACTACCGCACTACGAAACGGACCCCCACAGGAGAGTTGCCATTCAATCTCACCTATGGGTCCGAGGCTGTGATCCCCTTGGAAGTCGGTCTACCATCTCCTCGCCTTATGGCCTATGAAGAAGCGCAGAATGCCAGAGAACTCCGAGCAAATTTGGACCTGATTGATGAGCTCCGTGAAATAGCTTCTATCCGCCAGCAAAATTATCGGAGAAGGATTGAGCAGGCCTACAACAAAAGGGTTCATCCCACAGATCTTAAGGAAGGGGACTTGGTCCTCAGAAGGCTAGCTATCTCGTTCCCTAGTCAAAAGAGTAAGCTAGCTCCGAATTGAAAAGGACCGTACAAAGTTTCCAAAGTAGTCCATCCCGGAGCATATCGTCTAGAGGACCTTGAAGGCAGAGAGATACCCAGAACTTGGAATGCCTACCATTTACTGAAGTACCAAGAGAACGCCTGAACGCCTCTCCAAGTACCTTCAAATGTCGAGCCATTCCCATTATTTTATTTGTATTTGCTTCTTTACTTTCTCATTGTAATAACGGCTTGCAATTTAGAAGCAGCCGATTAGCAGTTATCAATAAAGAACTTCTTTTCTCCCATATTTTTCTTGTGATTATTTGTATCTCTCTATTTACGGCCTTTAATCGCTCTTACTCGAATGACGTGTTTGGAGTCCAAAACTTGGCTCAATTCCGCTTCGCAAGCCCGCTTTTAAGCGAGCTAGAAGTGGTTCGTCATTCGGAACTGCTCCCACAACCATTGAAACTTACTCAAATGACGTGTTCGAAGTCCAAAACTTGGCTCGATTCTGCTTCGCAAGCCCGCTTTTAAGCGAGCTAGAAGTGGTTCGCCATTCGGAACTCTTCCACAACCGTTGAAATTTACTCAAACGACGTGTTCGGAGTCCAAAACTTGGCTCGATTCCGCTTCGCAAGCTCGCTCTTAAGCAAGCTAGAAGTGGTTCACCATTCGGAACTGCTTCCACAACTGTTGAAACTTTACTCAAACGATGCGTTCGGAATCCAAATCACTTGGCTGGATAACTGGTCGTTTCTACAACTATACTAGACATGAGAGAAGAGTACTTGGAGGAGCTAACCTTTAGTTCTTATGGTTCGTTTGAAGTTGAAGTAATTCTTCAAGAAGCTGCCCCCCATTGCAAGAAACTGGCCTCTCTCACAATTCGCAGTGACCCTAATATGGGGGAGGCTACAAAAACCGTAGCGCTGCTTATCAATCTCAAGTTCACGAGATTGACATTCCATGCCTATAAGAAGGAATATTTGCTTCTGATTCTGAGTAGTTGTCAAAAGTTGGAGGAGTTGTACATTCCCCATTGCTTCACTTGACTGGATAATTGATGAAGATATTCAGGCATACATTCCCGAGTGACTCCCGTTCTGAGCTGCGTGTTGGGGAAAAAACAACCTTCTCCCCCAAATTTGCGCAAGGTCTTTGATCAGACCGCTCAGACTTGGCCACGTCCACAAAACGACAAGATAGCATTTAATCGTGGTCCACGCCGTCTTCCACATCAAGATCCATGCAAAACCTTCAGATGGTCGGTTCCGTTTCACAAGTTCGCTCTCAAGCAAGCTAGAAATGGTTCGCCATTCGGAATTGTTCCCACAACCGTTGGACCTGCTCTGACAAAGAATGCGAAGCTCAAAGCTTGGCTCGGCTTCGCTTCTACTACTTGCTCATAAGCAAGTTACAAGTGGTACCAAACAAATAACAAGTACTGGCAAAACATGCAAACCCACAAATGCAAGAGAGTAAAACGAGCTTTCACTTTTATAAAGTTTAATGTACAAGGAAACTCGAGTTACAAGACCAAGCTACGACGAGCTACAAAAGAGACATAATTACAACAACTTATTCAACGCTTCTTCGGAACAGGGATGTTTCGGTTCAAAGACACCCGGGGACGGCGTCTCCCAACCTCGGAGCTCGTCTCTAGATCAACAAACCGAGACGCCTCTTCAGCACTGCCTCTGACCGTGGCCCCAACCGAAGCGCCACTAGACGAAGCAGCCACCCCGCTTTGAGCATCAACCGAGCTATGCCTAACGGTAGGCGAGCGAGTCGCAAGCTTGTAAAACGAGATCCCTCTCTCACTCTCTTCGCGTGTACACGACGTCCATCTGACGTTAATCCGTTCAGGCCGAGGTTTGAGTCGAGCCACTTCCTCCTTGAGCTCAACGATTCGATCCTTTAGAGTAGCGTCCTTCACGACTATTTTGAAACGAGGGAGTTGAGCGGATCCTGCGGCTCCAGAGCTATCGGCTGTAATTCGACGAAGATGGGTCACTTCGATGCTTTTGTCGACCGTAACCCTCCTCAACTCGTCAACCCTCGTCGACAGCTCGTCATGCTTGACCATCAACTTACCTACCACAGAAGCTAACTCCTCTTCCTCCGCCGAAAGTTCTTCTGCTATCTTTAGGTGATGAATCTCTGCCAGTAGTTCACCTTTCTCCTTTTCAACGTCGAACAGCGTCTTCCTAAGCAACTCCACCTTACCTTCAAGACAAACCTCGCAAGCTCGCTTCAGTAGTTGTTTCAACTCAGAGAAATACTCTCTCGACGTTGCCTTGAGATCCTCTAGTTCCAACTCGCTTTTGAGGAAACACTCTCGGCTGTGGGAGAGGGCCAGCTTTGCTGCTTTCAAGTCAGCGCGAAGATGAGAGGTTTCAGCTATTGAACTCGACTCAACAACCTGAAAAGCGGAAGCATATCAACACGAAGAACAAAAGGCGGTGCTCAACACTTAGCCAAATCTCAAGACAAAACTATTTTCGGAAAGATTCAAAACAGACTTCAACACTTAGCGAGTTTGCCAAAAACAAAAATTTTATTGATACCAAAAAGCGGTGGCCAGTTCGCTACAAGGCAGTACATAAAAAAAACAGATTACAAAAATGAAGAAGATCAAGGGGCCACCTTGAGGGGTAGCTCGGAAGGTAGCTCCTCGTCCCCTGCTACTCCGGCTCGGGGGTCGGCCGCGACCTCGTCGTCCCCTTCCTCCACCGCCAGTCTCAGGGTCGGCAGGAGTGTCGGCACCTGGTCGCTCGTCCCCATCCTCTTCTTCCTCGTCTCCTTGTGCTTCTTCCTCGGCATCAGGCTTGGCGACCAGGCCCCATAGCCCATACCCCGACCTATCGAATTCGGGAACTCGAGCCTTGACGTGCTCGAGTGCAGTGGCGTAAGACTGCTCCATGTTGGCCGCCATGTGCTTCTTGGCCTCGGCCTTAATCTCTGCCCTCACCTTCTCCACGGCCTTGACTTGTTGCAGCTTCACTGCCTTCAAAGCCCTCACCGCTTCGGCCCTCTCCTCGGCTGCCTTAGTGACCTCCGAAGCGAGCTGCTCCCTCGCTTGCTCCAGAGCCGCTTCAAGGTCGCCGACTTGGGCCGCCAAAGCGTCCGAGCGGCGCTGCTCCGCCTCCCACTGCTTCACGGCCCTCGCCCGTTCCGTTCTGTCTTTGTCACTAAGGGCCTTCAGCTCCCTCTCTTGCTCGGCATATTCCTCGAGAAGGTGGTTGAAATGACAAGTGGCCTGCACGAAGAAGTAGTGAGAACACAACAAAAGCCGAGCTAAAGACTTAGAAAATTTTCAAGAAAAATTTGAAACAGCAAAGAAGACTTACCGACATAAGCGACCGAGCTACTTCGAGAGTGTCGTCGCCTGTCGTCCCCGCCTTCAGGGCGGCTTGGTCCTTCGGGGTCGGGAGGTGGCGAACAGCTTGCATGCTCATCGCCGAGTCCCCCAAGAAGCCGTTGTGGTTCATCACCTGCAAATCGGGGACGAACAGCTTCTTATGAGCCTCGGTCAGTATAACCTCGGCATGCTCGGTCAGGGGAGGGGCCTCGAGCGCCAGTGCCACCGAGACGAAAAAGCCCTCGCCCGAAGGAGCAGAGGGGGCTGGCTAGCCAACACCAACGGCCGAAGACGTTTATCGAGGAGAGACAGGGACGAAGGCCCCGACTACGGCCGAAGAAAGCTTCATGGGTCGGCCGAACGAGGGATCCATGCTCGTCCTCTTCCTCTTCTTGGCGTCAGCGGCCTTGTTTCGTTCGGCCATCATCGCCTTGAAGTCCATGTTCGGAGCCTCTGTCGAAGTGAAAGGAAAAGACAAGTTAGAAAAAATAATAATACAAGGCATTAAAGAAAAGTAAAGCATAAAGAGAGATGTCAGGAGCGTACTCGAGTCGATCGGACTAAGGCCCGACCCGTGCAGCACCTCCTCGGCCATTTCTCTCCAACTCAACATCGGGAGACCGATCAACTTTGCCGCCACCTCTGCCTCGACTGGGTTCAACACCGGCTCGGCCTTTGCATACTTCGGCACCTCCTCCTTCCACTGAGTCGGGAAGTCCCATGCTGAGTGGCCCTTGATCAGGAAAAACTTTTCCTTCCACGACTTTATCGAGTCGGGGTTTTCTATCAGCTTCACGCCTTTCCGAGGCAACAGATAATAGCGAGGCTCGAGCTTGCTCATTCTGTTGATCCGGTACAGACTCCGAAGGATGACGAGCTGCGGCTCCACCTTAGCCGTTCGGCACTGAAGAAGAAACCCGAGCACATGACGCCAAGTGTTCGGTATGAAATGAATGGGACACAGCCTATACCACCGGAGCACGACCGTGACGAAAGGGTGAAGGGGAAAGCGCAGGCCGGCATTCAACACGTCGTAGGCGAAGACGCAAGTGTCCGGCAAAAGGGCTGTGTTCGCTTGCACCCCGGGGCCGGGGAGGATCAGTGTGTACTGCTGAGGAATGGCGAAACCTTTCCGAGTACGGAGTAGGTCCCGCTCGGTTAGAACCGAGGGGATATCGTCCACCTCGGTGACCTCCCTCGGATCGTTCTCCTCGTAGGTCTCCGCGTGACCGTAGATAGCTTTGGTCAGCAGCTTGCCGCTGTACTGCCTTATCCCCCCATGATCGGACAACACGGTCGGCATCCGACCCAGCTCGCCCGCCTGTTTCACAGTCTCCACCACTGCCTCGACGATCGAAGACCGAACCACATCCTTCCTCCTTCCTCGGCTGTAGACGACCCTACTATATCCTTCCCCTTCCTTCGGCTCACCACTTCTCTCCCCTCCTCGGCACTCCGACCTTCTGACGAGGATGCCTCACTACCCGAGGATACCCGTTACATCTCGAAGAATAAATATCTAAGGTTAAGTGAACTGACCTTGATGTGATGTTTATGGTCGGAAAAAGTTCGCCAGAAATTGCCTGGCCTTTGCGACAGCTAACACAACCGCCCTTAAGCTCAAACCTCTGCTAGCAGAGCGACTCGAGAACGAATGTGAATTTTGAGAGTGAAAGGTGAAAGAATGAGCTAAGGGGTGAGGGGGTTGAGAACTTATAGCCAGTAAGGCAATGGTTGGGCTTTTGCAACGCTTAGGGCCCATTAGGGGAGACGGAACGACAGGACAGAGAGAGATGCGGCGATTCAGAGGAAGGTCGTGACGGCTTATTTGACATGGCAGTGCGGCAACCCCTAACGAGACGAGCCACCGAGGCACTCTGCCGAGCTACCGGGGCACCGACCTCCACATTTGGAGAAAAATGCCATCGAGCCACTTTCAGTGTCAGATTGTCTCAAAATTCGTGCGAAATATGATGGGCGGCTCAGATCGCGCCACGCCCACAAAATGACAAGATAACGTTTTCTTGTGATCTGAGCCACTATCCTCGAGATCCGCACCGTGATGGACGCTCCAGATCAAGCCACGTGGCCCAACGGCTCGTCCCGAGCTGCTGAACCACCGAGGCACTCTGCCGAGCTACCGAACAGCCATGGTCGAGCCTCCGAACTACTAAGAGGCGAAAGCCGAGCTGTCGAGTTGCCGAGCTACTATGGCCGAGCTGCCGAGTTGCCGAGCTACTATGGCCGATGCACCGACCCTCACATTTGAAGAAAAATGGCTGCCGAGCCACCTTAACCGTCGAATCGTTTCAAAAATTGCACCAGAACAAGATGGGCGGCTCAGATCAAGCCACGTCCACAAAACGACAAGATAGCGTTTTCTCGTGATCTGAACCCCCCCTCCTCGTGATTCGCACCGTAATGGATGCTCCAGATTTAGCCACATAGCTCGGCAGTTCATGACACGCCGAGCTACCGAGCTACCGAAGAGGATAGGCCGAGCTACCCAGGCACCGACTCCTGCAAGCAGAGAAAAATGCTGCCGAGCTATTCTGATCGTCCGATCCTTCAGAAATTCGTTTAGCTGGCTGATGAGAGGCTCAGATCGTCCCACGTCATTAATATATTTAAAAATTAATTTTTTATTTATTAAAATCGGATTATTTATTTAAAAATTGCGAAAAAATGATTAAAAATTCGAGAAAATTGATTAAAAATTCTAAAAAATAATTATAAATTCGGGGAATTATTTTTAAGCCCCTGGGTAAATAATTATTGCTTGGAATAATTAATTGAGGCCCCCGAACGATAAATCACCACTTCGCAAAATTAAAAAATGGCCCGAAAAATAGATAAAAATTAAGAAAAATCACCAAAAGTCCAGGAGAGCTCGAGGATAACCTTGAGCATGCAACCAACTCTGAAAATCACTGTAATACCTCATACAAAGACTCGACACCCCACATTTGGACTCCGATACAACTCCACAAGCCATTAAAACAGTAAAACTACTGCTCAAAGGCTAATTATACTCAGTCTTCGAGAGTGGGGGGCTCGTAATATGGCTAAAAATAGGGTTAAATCGGAACCATCCAAATGGGGCGCGAATCTTAAAGCTCGGGGGTAAAATGGTAATTTCACCTACTGACGGGTCTGAAATGGGTACTGGGTCTTTTTTCCAAAGGCCCAATAACCCATGAATGGATCCATCTCAACTGGGTGCAGGTTTCAACTTGCAAGAAACCCGGTCCAGCTGGGTAGAATTAGGGTTTATGATTATACCTAATCAACGGCCCTTATTAACTTCTATCCATTCACTGGGAAGTAGGGATTTGATCTTATCCCGAAACTGGTCCCTAAGGCGGCTATAAATACCCCCCATTTTTCACTGTTAACAGGTAATCAATCTTTTGCCAGTAAAAGCTCATTCATAATCTTTCTGATTACTGACTTGAGCGTCGAAGGGTGCGTCGCCGGGATCAATCCCGGTGTTTCGCACTTTTTGTAGGTGAATGGTGGGAGATCACGGTCAAACTCCGGCAGAAAAGTTTCAGGTTTGACTATTGAACATCCCAAAGAATCCACAAATTCTATATGTTTGCCCCCACAACAGATTTAGCGGTAACACACATCTATCTTCAATAATTACTATTTACATGTATATCCGATAACCCTATTATTCAAATTCCATATTTTTCAGGATATTTTTTAATGGATCCGGGTCCGGGTCCGAGTCCGGGTCGGTTTCTATTTTGAGCGGACCCGGACCCGAAAGTGCATCGGGTCTTATTTTAGAACCCGGACCTGGGCCCGTATATATCGGGTCGTTTCCGGTCCAATGCCGAGTCCGGGTTGGGTCCGGGTATCGGGTAAATGTGACCGTGCTAGTTATAACCCATATTTTTAGGAAATTCAAATTTTATTGTACTTGCCAGATTCTGTGGGGGTATAGTCCGTCATTTTTTTTTCCAATTTGGTGAGATTCTGAATTTTGCTATTTTTGTGAAATTTTGTGGGTTGCCTACTGTTTTGGGCCGATTCTATGAAATTTTGAATTTATATGTTTTTGCAAGACTTTTGGGCTATAGCTCACAGTTTTTGGCCGATTTTGAGAAATTATGAATTTTCCTATTTTGGCTATATTTGTGGGCTATATAGTCTAATATTTTCAGCCAATATGGAAAAAATTTAAATTTCACTTTTTTGACAAGATTTTGTGGGTAGTCATTGTTTTTGTTTGATTTTAAGAATTTTTGTTTGATCGTCAGTATTTTGACCATATTTTGTGGGTTATAATATACCATTTTCGGTTGATGTGGTGAAAAATATAATTCCATTGTTTTAACCAGCTTTTGTGGGCTAGTCTCGTTTTTGGCCTATTTGGTAAAATTTTAAAGTTCACTGTTTTAGTTAGATTTTGTAAGCTAAAGTACACAGTTTTCAATTGATTTGGTGAAAATTTAAATTTTAATATTTTGATCAGATTTTGTGGGCTATAGTCCACTGTTTTCTTTTGATTGTCGCTATTTTGACCAGATTTTATCAGCTAGTTTTTGTAATCAGTCGATTCGGTGAAATATATAATTTCACCGTTCAGCTTGCTTTTTGGGGGAGTCCGTCATTTTTGGCTAATTTGGTGAAAATTTGAAGTTCAATGTTCTGCCCAAATTTTGTGAGCTTAAAAAGTCATCAGTTTTAGGTCGATTTGGCAAATTCTTAAATTTTATTGGTTTGGCAAATTCGACTAATTTTGAAAAATTCTGAATTTCCGTATTTGCCATACTTTGTAGCCTATAGTCTACCATTTTGTCCGATTTGATATAAATTCTGAATTTTACCGTTTTGACCATATTTTGTGAGCTATAGCCATCGTTTTTTGACCGGTTTTGAGAATTTCTAAATTTCACTATATTTGCCATATTTTATGAGCTGTAGTCCACAAAAATTGAGCAAATTAAAGGTGTACTACTTTCTAGCAATAGGTAAAAAATGGTTGATATATAGCCTGCAAAAGTTATGAAATTTTAAATTTTCTGAAATGGCAAAAAAATAAAAAAGACTATAACTTGCCAAAAATGGGTAAATCAATAAAATTCAAATTTTCACTAAATCAACCAAAACAGGTAATTTGATAATGTAAAAGTCGGCTAAAATCAAGATGTTTAAAATTTCTCAAAATCGACAAAAAATAATTGAGTATAACCCATAAAATTGGCTAAGAATGTAAATAAATACGATTTTTCTCGAAATCATCCAAACATAGTGACCATAACACAAAATTTGTTTAAAAGTGACTTTAGTTGAAATTTTGAAATCTGCCAAAAATAGTGTATAAAGCCTCAAAAAATTTGTTGAAAACGTGAAATACAAAACTTCCTGACAGATCAAACCATAAAAGATAGAAAAATCTTAAAATGGACGAATAACGGAACTCATACAGATTGATTAAAATTATGGAATTCCTGATTGCTAAAAATTGACAGAAAACAGTGGACTACATTAGTTAGGGGGAAAAATTATGAAATCCACAATTTCAAGAATTCAATAAAAAGTAGCATAGTATGACCTATAAAATCAGCTAAAAAAATAACATTCATAATTTCTAAAATTCAAATAAAAACAGAAAACTAACTACCTACAACGTTGGTAAACAAAGTGAAATCCAAAAAATTTCAGAACTCGAACAAATGGTTGGTTATAACCCAAAAATGTTGACTAAAATTTTGAAATTTAATATTATTTATTGAGGTAAGTCAAAGTCGGTATCGCTATAATAAAACACATACTTCATAGATTACTTGTTCGTTGGGTTAAAAACTCAATTTTGCAAAATTTGAGAAAAAAAAACACCCCATAGTCATTGACGAAAAAAATCTATTTTTTGAATATAAAAGGAACAATGATTTTCTATATTTGGTCAGTGATATAGGAATTTTCAAAATATAGAAGACGAAACATGAAATTTCGTCCATCGGTTTACTAAAAAGAGATGCAACAATGGTGAAGATAAAATTATCTACTTTGCAAACATATCTGAGTGGGATCAAATATATGACCGGGTTGCCTGATATCGTAATTATTTCGCACAAAAAAATTGTTGGACAAAATATGAAATTTCGCCTGAGCAAATTTTGTTTGTATTAAGATTTCATTAAAATTTAATTAAGATTTTAATTTTAAAATGGTGTACGGTATTCCGTCCGGCACATGTTTTAAATTAATAATTCAATAAGATTTTTTAAGATTTAATTAACACTTAATTAAGATTTAACTAAAATATGGTGTAGGACAGAAGAAAATCTCAGCAAATACCTCAAAATGCCTGTTGCCAAATTTTGACTCTAACGAACTACAGATGCTCTTACTTTTCATGGTTAAGTTGCTAGTAAACATGGAATACTCGTTTGACATGTAACTTGAGCTTCCTCAAAGTGTATGGGCCTTCTTGATGGGCTTTGACTTAAACAAAGTCTACATTAGATGGGCCTTGTTCTATTTATTTAAATTCTAGTAATATACACATAAATTCTAGTAATATACACATGCGCATGCTAATTTTTTTAAAAATTAAATTAAAAAACTATAATTTGCATGTGCGAAGCACGTCTTAATAAATATAATTTTTAAAAGTAAATGTTTTTAAAAATAATATAATATAGCACATGTGAGGTATGTGTTAGTAATATGTATATCTCTACTATTTTAATGGGAGAGTTGGAGTTTGTAACAAACAAACCCTAACTGTAACTATACAAACACGTATAATATACGGTATAATGGGAGAGTTGAACGTGATGTTGAAGTACAGGTTGATAAAAAAAAGTTAAAGTAAATTTTTTGATGTAAACGTGCGATGTACGTGTTAATTTAAAATTTTTAAAGTAAAAAATATATATGCTTTACATGCGTTGCGCATGTCTAATATTATAATGGGAGAGTTGGGATTGTCATTTGTAGACAATCAACCATCTAATCTCAACCATTCATTTTTTAAATGTAAATTATATTAGCCATTTATTTTTTAAGTGGAAATTATATTGGCCATTCATTTACTCAGCTGTTGTTAGTTACCATAATACCCTCAATTCAAATTTAATTATGACATAATTATTTAAAAAAGTGTCGCTTATCTCTAATAATCTCTAATATTATAATGGGAGAGTTGGGATTGTCATTTGTCAACATATAAACCTGTGCGTTGCACGTGCAACTCCAACTCTCTCATTACTTACAACAAAAACAAACAAATATTAAAAAATCACCTATTTGAAACGTGCAATGCACGTGCAAAACAATTTTACAATATTTTTAAACACTAAACATACACATATGTTGCACGTACAACTCAAATTCTACTTATAAACACGTGCATTGCACGTACAAATCGTAGCTTTTTCTTCAAAACATTTTTACCAATTACGTGCAATGCACGTCTAACGGCAAAATTATTTCTTAACACGTAAATCACACGTAAAAATCCTCTACCTCTTATCAAAACGTGCATCGCACGTGAAAAATACTAGTAATATATATATATATATATATATATATATATATATATATATATATATATATATTATTATTATTATTATTATTATTATTATTATTATTATTATTATCTCTACTATTATAATGGGAGAAGGGCTTAGTGTCATTTGTCATTGACTGTCATTTTGTCAACACGTGCAGCGCACGTGTTGGTATTTTTTTTCCTTTTCATTTCCCTCCACGTGCATATAGTTTTTTTCTTTTTTTTGTCCTTTTCATTCCCCGCCACGTGCATCGCACGTGTTGGTATTTTTTTTCCTTTTCATTCCCCTCCACGTGCATCTCACGTGCATTATATTTTTTTTTGTCCTTTTCATTCCTCTCCACGTGCATCGCACGTGCATGATACTAGTTATTATAATGGGAGAAGGCCTTAGTGTCATTTGTCATTTTGTCATTCTACCAACATGTGCAACGCACGTACATAACTAATACAAATGAGGTTCTCAGTTCAAATATTCCTCCCTACATTAGAGTATTTATTTTTATTTTTTGAAATTATTAAAATGTGCATCACACGTGTAAATTACTAGTATAAAATAAAAGTTGGTTTCACTGGAGGTAATTTGTAAAGAGTATGTAATGAATAAAATGAGATCCTAGGTTCGAGGCCAGATTACGTCTTAGTATTTATTTATTTTTTAAAATTTATTTGAATGTGCATCGCACGTGTCATTAAGATTTTTAAAGATTTAATTAACACTTAATTAAGATAATAATTAAAATATGGTGTAGGAATGAAGAAGATCTTCCGCCCGGCACATTTTTAAAATTTAGTGAAAAACAAAAAACAAAAGAAGACTAACAGAGGATGTTCTTTAGTTGTCAATTTTATTTTTTAAAAATTGCCTAATTTTGGTTGGAATGAGTGTAGCAATACCTCCAAAAGCCTTTGCCAAATTTTGACCGTAACAACTACAGATGCTCGTACTTCTCATGGTTCAGTTGCTAGCAAGCATGGAATACTCCTTGGACATGTAACTTGAGCTTCCTTAAAAGTGTATGGGCCTTCTTGATGGGTTTGACTTAAACAAAACCGACATTCCTTGTTCTATTTATTTACATACTAGTAATATACACGTGCAATGCACATGTTAATATTTTTAAAAAACTAAATTAAAAAACTGTGATTTGCATGTACAAATGTACAAAGCACGTCTTAATAATTATAATTTTTTGAAAATAAATATATTATTTTTAAAATAATATAATATAGCACATGCAATTTACATGTTAGTAATATGTATGTAAAGGATAAAATGAGAGAGTGCGACATGATGTGGAAGCACGTGTTAATAAGAAAATTTTAAAGTAAAAACTATGTTGTAAACCTGTGGAGTATATGTTAATTTAAAATTTATAAAGTAAAAAATATATATGCTTTGCATGTATTGCATGTGTCAATTAAAAAAAAAATTCAAGTAAAAAATTGGGAGGGTTGAAGTTGCACGTACAATGCACGTGTTAATTACAGAATTGAAGTAAAAATAGGAGTTGAAGTTGCATTGCAACACACGGATTTGTTGTTTGTTGACAAATTACAACTCAAACTATTCCATTATAATATTGTTAGTAATTTCCACGTGCGATGCACGCCTTAATAAATATATTTTCATTAATAGTAAAAACTTTAATGTAGTCTAGTCTTAAATCTAATACTTCCTTTATATTATATTAGATATGTACGGGCAATACACGGATTTGTTTGTCTACAAAAGTTCCTATTAATTGAATTTAATTTAGACGTATATTGCACGGGTTTGCTCAGTTACAAAATTAGGGTTTGTTTGTTTACAACCACAACTCTCCCATTAAAATAGTAGATTATTTGAGACTAGTAATTTATACGTGCAATGCACATCTTTATATATATATATATATATATATATATATATATATATATATATATATATATATAAATTCTTACATTGTCTGACATCGAACCTAAAACCTTCTTTATATTAGTTATACATGCGCATTGCACGTGTTTGTTTGGTGAGAAACTCTTCCATTAAAATAAAAAATAGTAGAGATAGATATAGATAGATATAGAGATGTTTGCATGAAATGAGTCAAATGACTGTCATTACATAATCTGGGCCATCAACATAACATCTCGTCAACAGAATGAAATTCATAATTAGTTTACTGATATAATGAAATATTGTCTCTGCCCTTCACAGCAGCACAATTACGCTGACAAATACAAAATACAAGTATACAACACGTACGATACATAGGATATATGAAATTAGAACATCCAATGTATTAAATAAGTCAGAAACGTAGGCATCTGTGCGTACAAATACAAAGCTGATCATATATGCATCATAGTTTCCCGAGGATACACGAATCACCTGAGAGAAACAGAAGTGAAACATAAGGTAGCATCCAACCTTTTATTATATCACAAAACTATTTCACTTTTATTACTAAGTTACAGCTCGAATTTCCCATATACACAACTAATACTCTGGGCTCATTTTATTTCATTTACGTACGTAGATAGATTAGATCTCTCTACTTGTTCACCTGTTCAAAACAGCAGAAGCATCGGCAGCTTTACAAACTTCAATTAAATACAGAACTTTAAGCAAAAAATTCATTTCGACAATACACTTCCTAGGAACAAAAAAATATTATGCCACAAATATAATTGCTATGACTGTTTGCACACATGTCAGTTAAACCAATTATGATATCAAAATTGATGATGATGGGAGAGCTTAATTGGACCCTACTAATAATAATGAAAAAAAAAATTCATGATTCTATGCACCATATTATTGTTCTCATTATCTAAGCCATTGTCATGTCTAGTTCAGATTCTTCGCAAAAAAGTTAAAATGGAGAGAATACACACTTGTTCAAAATGATCTGGAAAGCTAGATTATTGTAATGTAGGAAGATTGCAGAATTCATATTCAACAGTCTCCTCATCGGAAAGAGGCAGAGGCAAAGAAGTTTAAGTGGCAAAGAGATGAGATGATTTAAGGAAGTACTTGAGGAAAAAAGAATATGATTACGACAACAAAAAGGAATACAAGGGACTCTCTTTTAAGTCTCTCAATCTTTAGCTCTTTTCCTCTCCTTAAATCACCATCTGAGGCTCTATATTCGTTCGGGGTATCTAAATTTTTGCATTAGCACTTCCAAATCAGATTGCAAGGTATTACAACCCAATAAAATCTTTTTATTTTACTTTTTTTTTTATAAAAATAAAACCCAATAAAACCTCATTTTATTATGACATAATAAATAGGCTATAAGTCCAGTAAGAAAGAGGTCGAGACGGATGTAGCATGGCCAATACAATACCCACCCTAACTAAAGCATAGTGAACAGGACCTAGTGCAATCATGCATGATTTTCATAGCCATGGGTTCATTTAATAAGATAAAGGGAATCATAGAATCATATATATTACTGGTCATAGCTAAGAAAATTCTCAGATCTAGATCTTGGTTGAATTATTTCGGCTGCAATAGTATATAATATAGTTTCGAATACCATAACTCGATCAGATAGTCCAACATAAAACTCTAAATGGAGAAGGCAATAATTACAAATTTTAAATAATATAATTATGTGTAGATTAGCTAGCCTAACAATGGTTACAGCACTTGTTAAGTCATAATCAAGTGACCCATGCATCATGGTTCAAGCCAAAAACCAAGCCTCTTTTATTAATCAAAAAGGAGAAAAGGGGGCCATATATCAGTAATAATGACAAGCAAGAAAGTGTGATGTTTAAAGAGGGGGGGCAGTATAAAGAAGAAAAGGTCAAGATAAAAACACCAAAGGCATCAAGAGATACGAGACAGAGAGAGCCGCATGCTAATATTCCCCCTCCAAACAACTTGAAGACAAATGAGTTGAATGAGAAGTGGGAACCAACCAAAAGAGAAGCAACAATGTGCATTCTCTCTCTCTCTCTCTTTAATTTCATATCTTCAAAGACATCATCATACCCACTAATTATTCCTTCCAGACTCTCTGTCCAAATCCAAAAGCCCAATCAGAGGCAACAACTCTCACGAGGGTAAAATGAAGAAAAACACCTCAATTCCTCAGAGTAATCCTTACAGACTGTAATTCTCTGGATCAGAGGAATTTGGAAAGAGTAAGAAATAACATTTAACATATCAGGCTCTTACAAATCTCATATTTAGATCTTAGTCGTTTACAAATTATTATTTATACAATTGTATATCCCCTGTCCCTGTGCTAGAATAATTATGAGGCATTGGTAAAATGAATGAAAATCTCAAGAAGCTAGCAAAATTTATTTTTAAAAAAAAATACAAAAGTAAACAATAAATCTAAGCAGGTAAGAACATAGATATAGAGGGCATCCTTCTCTGTTCAATAAATGAAAAAATTGAACAAATTGTAATAGACCATCAATCAATTAATAAAAATATAAGTGAAAAGAAAAGGGGAAGTGAAAATTGTAAAATACGTATAAGTGGTAAATTGTAAAATACATATAAGTGGTTACTTCTTCAGTGGGATCTGCATAAACCTAATAGAAACATATCAAACATGATTAGCAAGAGCAGACTAATTTTTTTTTGTTATACGATTAAATATCCTAGAAAGGTTATAATACTAAAACTACAAAGCATGGTCTTCAATTACGAAATGATTTCAGTCGCTTAAAATAAAGGGTAATTGCAAATAAGTTTTGAAAATTGGTATATGATGCAAGTTGATTTACAACAAATAATAATTGAGAGAACAAACAATTAACCTTCTGGAATATATATTTTTTCAAATGAAGTCTTCAACAATTTCTTAATGAGGTACCTCAAAAAGAAGCTCGGTATCATCAATGGCATGAAGATCCAACAACCCAGCTCCAAATTCTCCTCTACGATCAAGGAGGGTAAAAGCTTTCTGATGCTCCAAAACTTTGTGATGTCGTTGGAGTGTATTTTGGAGTATGTGGTTCTGATCCAGGCTCCCCATTAGAATTTAAATTTCTCATGAGTTTAAAGAATTTTTGTTTCTCCGTAATCGATTGAGCTTCATATTCCTACAAATAACAACACTTTAATAAATCAAAGTGAAAGGTCATACTGCTTAAAGTCAAAGCAAGCACAAACAATAATCGATAATCATTATGTTACAACAATGTTATTATCAATGGCTGAGATAAATAAGCTCATCACATTGTTGCTTGATATGATGACACATTAGAAAGAGTGCTATGATTTCAAAATCTTCAACAACAACAACAGCTAGCAAGAATCTTTTCATTGAAAAAAAAAATAACACAAAAGTTAAATTACAAATAATATTTTAAAAAAGATTACAAATAGAAGCCAACATATGCGAGGAACCTAACTAACTTCATGCCTAGAAGAACACAATTCTAGTAATTACATACAAAACCTTGAATTGCATTGAATTGATCGTTCGTATTGGCCTACGGTTAAGCACATTTATGCATAATGATCTCTAATATCAAGAAAGACCAAAAATTTTACATCAATACAAAGCATAAATCTCAATCTAAAGTGTACTTAAAATCAATTCAAAAACACAGCCAACTAAATTATAAATTACAATTTCATGCATATTCAAATAACATAATGATTTCAGGAATTCTAAAACATCAATTCAACTTTGACTACTGTTGCCGCTCAATCTGGTGTGGGGGCAATAGATGAGATTTGTAGGTTCGTAGGAACTCGAACGGGCGGAACCCTTCTTCTCCCTTGTTGACTAGTTGACTCCTTGATGCTCCTTTGAACCTGCACAAACGTTCGAAACACCGGGATGGATCCCGGCAACGAACCCTCCGACGCTCAAGTCAATACACAGAAAAAGTGAAGAGAAAGAGCTCAAGTGTGCAAAGAGTGATCACCTGTGACAGTAGGAGGTAGGGGGATATTTATAGTCGCCATGGGGATCTCTTTCAGGATAAGGGTGAATCCCTACTTCCTGGTGAGGCTGGATAGGGGTGGTTATAACCACCTCCTCAAGATCAGGGCGAGCCAGGATTTCCTCCAATCCTGTTGAGCTGGCCCTTAACGGGTTGAGACCAGTTCTCCACTGAACAGATCCGTTCATGGGTTAGCGGGTCCAAGCGGAGGGATCCGGTTTCCAACTCGGACCCGTTTGGTAGTTGAAATTACAGTCTTATCCTTGGGACTTTGAGATTCGTGCCCACTTTGAATGGTTCCGATTTAACCCCATTTTTAGCCATATCACGAGCCCCCCACTCCTAAAGATTGTGTTACGGCCTTTGGGGAGTAGTTTTGTTGTTTTAATGGCGTATAGGACTTTTTCGGAGTTCTCAAAGGGTGTTCGAATCTCGTCTAAGGGGTGATGGTGCTTTTCTGAGCTGGTAGTGTGCCCAAGTTAGCTCTCAGGTCCTTCTAGATTTTTGGTGATTTTTTTTCCAATTTTATGTTATTTTTTCGAGCCATTTATTCAATTTTGCAAAATAATGATTTGTTTTCCGGGAGCATTAATTAATCATTCTAACCAACAATTATTTACCCAGGGGCTCAAAAATGCTCTCCTGAATTTATAATTATTTTTCCCGTATTTTTAATCATTTTTTCGCAATTTTTTGAATAAATAATTCGAATTAATAAATAAAATATAATTTTAATTACCAATTATGACGTGGCGAAATCTCGACCGTCCATCAGCCTTTGGCACGAAATTCTGAGTGATCCGACAGTTCCTGTTGCTCGGCGGTATTTTCTCCATATGAGCAGCTCAGAACGCCTGTCGCTCAGATTGGGATTCCGAGCGACGTGGCGTAATCTGGGATGCCCATCTAGATGCGGCACAAATTTCGAGGCAATCCAACGGTGGATCTTGCATTGGCCACGTGGCTAAATCAGGGACGCTTATCAGGTCTGAGCGCGACTTTCGGGGTGATCAGACGGCTCTCATAGCTAGGCGACATTTTCTCCGCATGAGCAGCTCGGAATGCAAGTCGCTCAGATTCGATTTCCGAGCGACGTGGCACGATCTGGACCGTCCGATGCCGATCAGGCGCGAATCACGAGGCATGATGGCGTGGATCACGAGAAAACGTAATTTTGGTCGACGTGGTTAAATTAGAGGCGTCCATCAGGTCATGGCGCGAATTTCGAGGCGATCAGATGGCTCTCACGGCTCGGCGACATTTTCTCCGCATGAGCAGCTCGGAATGCAAGTCGCTCGGATTTGATTTCCGAGCAACGTGGCGTGATCTGGACCGTCTGATGGGGATCAGGCACAGATCACGAGGCACGACGGCGTGGATCACGAGAAAACGTGATTTTGGTCGACGCGGCGAGATCTGAGCCGTCTGATGACGATCAGGCGCGAATTTTGAAGAGAAAGCCGTTTTTCTTCAATTCGCAGCTCGGAATGGTAGTTGCTCGGATTTGATTTCCGAGCGACATGGCGTGATCTGGACCGTCTAATGGGGATCGGGCGTGGATCACGAGAAAACATGATTTTGGTCGACGCGACAAGATCTGAGCCGTCTGATGACGATCAGGCGCGAATTTTGAGGAGAAAATCATTTTTCTCCAATTCGCAGCTCGGAATGGTAGTTGCTCGGATTTGATTTTCGAGCGACGTGGCACGATCTCCGCCGTCTGATTGACAATCAGGTACGAATCTCAAGACACAACGGCGCAGATCACGAGAAAACGTGATTTTGGTCGACACAGTCTGATCAAGATCTGGCACGAATCACGAGGAGTCGTTTTTCTCCAATACACAGCTCGGAATGCAAGTTGCTCGGATTTGGCTTCCGAGCGACGTGACACGATCTCCGCCGTCTGATTGAAGATCAGGCACGAATCCTGAGGCAAGAGACATTTAGGCTTCTAGTTTAGGCGTTTAAGCTTCTGATGAGCCGTTATGGGGGCCCAAAGTTTTCGAAGGCCCACCCGAATCCACCTTAATACTTATAAGTTTTCACCGCCTCTTTTCCCCTCATTTCTTACTGCTTTACTTTCACTTCACTTTTTTCTCAAGCCACTTTTGCTCTCGAGCGGCGCTGCTAGCTTTTGCGGCCAGGCGTTTTTAATCTCCTGCGAGCTATTCCGACCGTAAACGTCACTTTGAGGTAAATCAATTCAAACTTAATCTTGAAATGTCTAGAGTGTCGTCGGAGAATAAGACCTCCACCTCGGACCAAGGTGCCGACCGAGCCGTAGTGGTCATCCCAAGCAAGGGGAAGGAAGTGGCGAAGTCAGCCGTTGTGGAGACAATAGTGGAGACGGTGAGGGGTGCTGGAGCACTGGGTCGGCTACCGTCGACACTGTCGAGCCTCGGAAGGGTCAGGAGCTACTCCGAGGATATTTTGGAGAAGGCGGTGCACGGGATGTCCGCGGTGTATGAGGAGAACAGCCCGAGGGATCCTTCCGAGGTGGATGAGATCCCTTCGATCATGACCGAGGCGGACTTTCATCGGATCAGGAAGGGGTTCCGCATCCCGAATGAGTACGCCTTGATCCTCCCCGGCCCTGGCTTCCGAGCGTGTACGGGGACGTCGCCAGACACATGCGTCTTCCCGTACGATGCACTCAATATCGGCCTTTGGCTACCCCTCCCGCCCTTCGTGGTCGAGGTGTTGCAGTGGTACGGCTTGAGCCCGGTGCAGTTCATGCCGAACATGTGGCGACATGTCATTGCCTTCATCCTCCAATGTCAAGCGGTCGACGTGCAGCCTCAGCTCGTCATTCTCCGCAGCCTCTACCGGATCTGCCAAATGAGCAAGATGGAGTACCGGTACTATCTGTCGCCGAGGAAGGGGGTTAAACTGATCGAGAACCCGGACTCCATCAAGCATTGGAAGGAGAAGTACTTCCTGATCCGAGGCCCCGAGCCGTGGGGCTTCCCTACGGCGTGGAAGGAGGACATTCCGAAGTGGGCGAAGGCCGAGCCGGTGCTCACCAAAGAAGAGGAGATAGTGACGAAGATCCCCGACCCTCGGTTGGAAGGATATCACCGAGGAGGTCTTGTTCGGTGGGGATCTCAGTCCGATTGACCCCAGTACGCTCCTTTACTTCTTTTTCTTTAGTATATAGGCATTTGCTTTTAGTGTTTGCGTTTATTTCGCTAACTCTTTTGCTTGGATTTTTTTGTTGTTTAGAAGCCCCCGGTATGGATTACCGAGCTTTAATGGCTAAGAGGACTGCGGCGGCGGCGAAGGATAGCAAGAAGAGGACGCGGCAGGGCCTCCTTCCAGCTGACCGGTACAGGCACCTTCGGCGCCAGCGGCTGTCGTGGACCTAGTCAGCAACGCTACCTCAGAGCCGCAAGTCATGCTCCCTTCGGCTGAAGCCCCCGGATCTTCGAGTGGGGCATTCTCGGTCGATGCCGCTCTGGCGCTCGAGGTGCCGCAGCTCACAACCAAGGCGGCAGCCATCCTTACCGAAGAGCACAAGAGGCTCTTCGTCCCCGATTGGCGGGTGATGAAGCTTGACGGCTTCCTCGGCGATGCGGGGATGTGCATGCAAGCGGTGCGTCATCTGCCGACCCCGAAGGATCGTGCGACGCTGAAGGCTGGCACGATCGGCGATGATGCCTTGGAGGTCGCCCGGTCAACGATGTCGGTAAGTGATCTCTACTCTGTTCTCTCAAGTTTCAGAATTAATTATTTTGAGTTCTCACGTCCTTCCATTTTGTTCACAAACCCTCTGCCACTTCAGCCATATGCTCGAGCAAGAGAAGGAGATGAAGGCGACGAACGATCGCGAGCGATCAGAGCGCTCCAAAGTGGTGAAGCTGTTCGAGGCCGAACAGCTTCTCTCGGCTTCACGAGCAGCCGAGGTGGGTGCCCTTGAGGCTAAGCTTGCCGAGGTGCTCGAGCACTCGGCAGCCGAGACAGCCAAGGTCGAGGCGCTGGAGAAGGAGAAGGCTCGCCTCGAGGAAGAGCTGGCAAAGGCACTGAGGGCGTCCGAGGAGGCGTTGAAGGAGCAGGAGATGAAGGTGGCGGAGGCGAAGAAGGCCATTCAGGACGAAGCGGAGGCCCATATGATGACAAATATGGAGGCCTACGCTCGAGCTCTGAAGCACGTGGCGGCTCGCATCCCCGGCTTCGACAGCTCGGGGTACTACTTCTACGACCCCGTAGAGGGCGAGGAGTTCATCCCGCTGGCAGAAGTCGAACCCGAAGGGGAAGACGACGAAGCTGAGGGCGACGGAGAGGAGGTGAACCCCGAAGTGGCGCTCGTCACTCTGCCGAGCGAGAGCGCTTCGGGGCAGCACCTCGAGGTGGCTCCTTGACTTAGTCGTCTTTTTTTTTGTATCGCCGAACTGCGGACTGGCCACTGCTTCAACTTTGAAATGAATAAGTAAGTTCTCTGTTTTTTGTCTAATTGTTGAAAACAAATTTTTCGAACTCTCTTTTGTCTAAATGTTGGAGAAAACTTCGAACTCTTTTTCGTCTAAGTGTTGGAGTAGTGAGAATCTCAATGGCTTCGTGCTCTTATTCTTTTCTGATCGTCGAAGAGCTACAGGTCGTCGAAGTGCCTCGAATAGCCGAAGTGGCTCGTCTAAGAGCTAGTCTAGGGACGACGAGATTGGGACTCGAGCAAAATCGAGAGCGACTTATTGAAGTAGAGTCGGACCTCCGTAAGGCAAAATACGAGCTGAAGCACCTGAGGTCGACCCTGGTTCGCCGAGATAGAGAGATGAGGCGATTAGAGGGGCGGATTAACGAGAGGACCCCCGAAGGCAATGACCTGGACTCGTCGGCCGAAGCCAACCTTGGCCTGAGGATTAAGCGCCTTTGTCACTCGCTGTCTAAGGTGACGACGAAGAGGGACGAGCTGAAGAAGGCGACCCTCGATAGGAGCATGGAGGTTGCTCACCTTCGGCGGACAATCACCGAAGGATCTCGAGGGGCAGGCTCGATGCGGCTGCCTCGTCTGTCAAGAAAGGTGAAAGACGACTCGCTTAAAGAGTGAATTGTCGAGCTCGAGGCGGAAGTCGCTCGTCTCCAACCACGACCCAAGTGGAGCAATGCTAGATCTACCTCTTGCACTTGCGAAGAGCGTGATAGAGGGATAACTTTCTACGAGCTGGCGCGTCGCTCGCCGCCAATGCATCAGAGCCCGGGCAACGCGCGAAGTAGGGCGGCGGCTTCATCGAGTGGGGCATCTGTTGGAGCAAGCGCTAGTACGAGTGCCGACGATGCTTCTCGGCTAGCCGGCTTGGAGGCGAGCACCGAGGGGGGCGTCAGCAGTACAACATTCGTCGACCCCGGATGTCTCGCAACTGAAGTATCCCCGCGCCTAAGAGGTGTTGAAGCATGCCTTAGAAGTCTTGTACTTTTGGTTTCACAAGTATTGTATCTTGTTGTAAAGATGAGCAATTGGTCTTGTAATTAGACTTGTTTCTCAGACTTTAATGAAATAATACTTGTTTTCGTACTCGTGTGTTTTGCCAGTATTTGTAGTTGTCAACAGTTGTAGGAGCACTTCTGAGTGGTGATCCGTTCTTTACTTGCTTAGAAGCAAATAGTTGAAGCAGAGTCGAACCAAGCGTTGGACTCCAAGCTTGTTGTTTAGATAATATCAACAGCTGCAGGAGCAATTTCGAATGGTGATCCGCTCTTTACTCGCTTAGAAGCAAGTAGTTGAAGCGGAGTCGAACTAAGTGTTGGACTCCAAGCTTGTCGTTTAGAAGATATCAACAGCTGCAGGAGCAATTTCGAATGGTGATCCGCTCATTACTCGCTTAGAAGCAAGTAGTTGAAGTGGAGTCGAACCAAGTGTTGGACACCAAGCTTGCCGTTTAGAAAAATATCAACGGCTGTAGGAGCAATTTCGAATGGTAATCCGCTTTTTTACTCGCTTAGAAGCAAGTAGTGGAAGCGGAGTCGAACCAAGTGTTGGACTCCAAGCACGTCGTTTTAGTACAAATTTTTTTAAAAAAAATTTGTAAGTAAAGTTAGACTACCCAAAAATAGAGAACTTGAGAAGAGATTTCTTTTTATTGAGAACAACTGGGCGGCCGCTTCTAAGTTGCGAGCCGCCTTTACACTTTGATAAAAAGAAAATACAAGTAAGGATTTTGAGACATGTCTTCTGGAGCGCTCCTGGGGAAGTTGCTTGGAGCGCTGTTTAGACATCCTCTTGGTACTTCATCAAGTACTCCGCATTCCATGTCCTTGGTATCTTCTTGCTCCCCCGGGTCTTCGAGTTGATACGCACCCAGCGTATAACTCTGGAGACCTTATATGGTCCTTCCCAATTGGGTGCCAGCTTGCCTCTCTTGCTTGGATCGAAAATTGACAACTTTCTCAGCACTAAGTCCCCTTCCTTTAGGTTGGTGGGTCGTACCCTTTTGTTGTAAGCTTGAGTAATCCTACGACGGTAGGTCTCTTGGCGGACTGCTGCTCTCTCACGGACTTCATCTATGAGGTCTAGCAAGTTGCGAAGCTGGTTCGCGTTCTGCACTTCATTATAGGCTATGAGTCGAGGTGAAGGCAGACCCACTTCCAAAGGGATGAGAGCTTCGGATCCGTACGTGAGGTTGAAAGGGGACTCTTCCATTGGAGCTCTTTTGGTGGTGCGATAGTTCCAATGCACATTGGGGAGTTGTTCGACCCATAGCCCTTTAGTGGACTTGTCAAGCCTCTACTTCATGCCTGAGAGGATTTGTCGGTTCGCATTTTCCGCTTGGCCATTGGACTGGGGGTGCGCTATTGAAGAGAACCGCTGCTGAATCCCGAGGTCGGTGCAAAAGTCGCGAAAGGCTGCTCCCGTGAATTGGGTTCCGTTGTCGGTTATAAGGATGCGGGGTACCCCGAACCGACAAACGATGTTCTTCCAAAAGAACTTCTGCACCTTGTGCTCGGTGATTGTTGAAAGAGGTTCGGCCTCGATCCATTTTGAGAAGTAATCTATTGCTACTACCAAGAACTTCAGCTGGCCCGGTGCTGGAGGGAAGGGTCCGAGCAAATCCATCCCCCACATTGCAAAGGGGATTGGACTTGCCAAGGAAGCAAGTTGTGCATGGGGTGGGCGACGGATTGGGGCGAACTTCTGGCAGCAGTCGCACTGGCAGACGTACTCCTCGGAATCACTTAGTAGTGTGGGCCAGAAGTAGCTGTAGTTCAAGAGCTTCCGGGCGAGGGATCTCGCTCCCAAGTGCGCGCCACACAGACCATCGTGGGCCTCCTTAAGAGCGTAGAGCGCTTCCTCCAGGGAGAGGCATCTCAGATAGGGTCGCACGTCTATCTGGGTGTAGGAGCATTTGTACATGACCCCGTCCAGGAGTGTGTATCGCTCTGCTCGTGTCCTGACCCTCCTTGCTTCTTTTGGATCTTCGGGAAGGACTCCATCTCGAAGGTACTCGAGGAGGGGTTTCATCCAGCTTTCCCCAAGTGTTAGGGGGTAGGCTTCCATTGGCTCTGAGCCATCTTCGTCTATACTTGGTTTGAGAAGGACCTCTATTAAGACGGCCCGTTCTAGACCCTGGAGAGACGAGGAGGCGAGCTTGGAGAGGGCATCCGCTTGCGCGTTTTCCTCTCGGGGAACCTGCTGGAGTTGAACATCTTCGAATAGAGCTAGAAGCTCCCTCACCTTTGCCAAGTACCTGGCCATACGGCCATCCCTCGCCTCGTATTCTCCGGACACATGGTTGACTACTAACTGGGAGTCGCTGAAGACTCTTACGCGCTTGGCGCCTGCCTTGCGAGCCATGCAGAGCCCCGCTATGAGGGCCTCATACTCTGCCTCATTGTTTGATGCCGGGAAGTTTAGGCGGAGGGAGTACTGGAGGACGAAAGCGTCGGGGCCAGTTAGGATGACGCCAGCCCCGCTCCCATTGGCGCAAGAGAACCTGTCCACATAAACGGTCCAGACGAAGGAGTCGGCAGACGACTCACACGAGTCGGGGATGGTGTTCTCCACGATGAATTCGGCCAGAGATTGGGCCTTTATTGCCGTTCTGGGCTGGTAGCTGATGTCATGCTGACTCAGCTCGATTGACCACTTCATGAGCCGTCCGGAAGTCTCGGGCTTGTGGAGAACCTGTTTCAGCGGTTGGTCGGTAAGAACGACCATCGAGTGGGATTAGAAGTAGGGGCGGAGCTTTCGGGCCGCCATGACGAGAGCGAGAGCTATCTTCTCCAGTTTCGGGTAACGGAGTTCGGCATCGCGGAGCACCTTGCTCACGTAATAGATGGGCTTCTATGTCTTCTCCTCTTCCCTTACAAGGACCGCGCTGAGCGTCTGCTCCGAAGCCGCGAGATAGAGGTAGAGGACCTCCCCAGGTGCTGGCTTGCTCAGGAACGGGGGGTTAGCCAAATATTCCTTGAGCTTGTCAAAGGACTCCTGCTGTTGCTTTCCCTCCCCCCATGAGGGCCTTGAATAAGGGGAGACGCTTCTCCCCGGACATGGAGAGGAATCGCCCAATTGCGGCGAGGCACCCCGTGAGCCTCTGTACTTCTTTGACGTTGGAGGGGGGAGCCATTTTGAGAATGGCTTGGATCTTTTCGGGGTTGGCCTCGATGCCCCTCTAGCTGACCATAAACCCCAGGAATTTGCTCAATGAGACACCGAACGCACACTTGTTCGGGTTTAGCCTCATGTTGCGCCTCCTGAGCACCCCGAAGGCTTCTTGAAGGTCGAAGGTGTGCTCCTGCCCTCGGACGCTCTTGACCAACATGCCGTCGACGTAGACCTCCATATTTCGGCCAATCTGGTCTCGGAAGACCCTGTTCACAAGACGCTGATAGGTAGCCCCCACATTTTTTAAGCCAAAGGGCATAATACGGTAGCAATAGAAACCTTGGTCCGTTACGAACGAGGTCTTCGGGATGTCGGGAGGGAACATCCTGATTTGGTTATACCCTGAGAAGGCGTCCATAAAACTGAGGAGCTCGTGCCCGGAGGTCGCATCAATCAGGGCGTCGATGCTGGGAAGAGGAAAAGGGTCCTTCGGGCACGCCTTATTGAGATCGGTGAAGTCAATGCATATTCTCCAGCTCCCGTTGGCTTTCTTGACCATCACCATATTGGAGAGCCACTCAGGGTAGTTCACCTCCTGGATAAAGCGGGCGTTGAGGAGTTTCTCAACCTCCTCCTTGATTTCCTGTTGCCTCTCAGGGACAAACTTCCGCCTCTTCTGTTGAACAGGCTTGACCTCAAGGGTGACGCTCAGACGGTGCATTGATAGCTCTTCTGAGATCCCGGGCATGTCTGCTACAGTTCAGGCGAAGAGGTCGCGATTCTCCCGTATGCACCGGGAGATGTCTTGCTTAATGGAGGGGGAGAGAGCATTGCTGACGTGGAACGTCTTAGTGGTGTCTTCTTCGGAGAAGGCCACTTCCTCCAACTCGTCCACGGGCTCGGAGATAGTTTGACCGCCTTCCTGAGGAGTACGAGCGCTTCCAAAGAGAGAACTGGACCCCCCACCGAGATCATATAGCACTTCCAAGCCGCTTCTTGGCTTCCCCTTACTTCCCCCACTCCTGAGGGCGTGGGGAACTTCATCTTCATGTGGTAGGCTGAAAGGATGGCTTGCAGCGGAGCCAAACCTGGTCTACCCAGGATAACATTATAGGTAGCCTTGACGTCGACCACCATGAAGTCCATTGGCTCCGTGCGAGTTGTCGGGGCCTTTCCTGCCATTACGTCGAGGGTTATAACTCCCTCGACCGTAACTAGGACCCCAGTGAACCCGTGGAGAGTAGCCTGCGGGCTTGAGCCGGTCCCTCGACGACGGGAGGCCTTTGAAGGCCTCCAAGAAAAGGATGTTGACGGAGCTGCCGTTGTCTACCAAGACCCAACAAACTTCGAAGTTCGCCATTCGGAGGTTGATGACGAGGGCATCGCAGTGGGGCGTGCGGATGCCCTCCAGGTCCCTATCGGAGAACGTCACTGGGACTCCAAGGCCTTTTGGGGGAGGATGGCTCTGCACGGAGTTAACCTCCCTTACGAAGGCTTTTCGGGAGTTGGAATCTCCCCCCATTGGGCCTCAATGTATTAGGTACAAGATGCCCTCTACTTCGGCCTCCGGAGTCTCCGTGCGCTCCTCAGTTCGCCTGTTAGCCCCTAGGCGGTGGGGGCGGATCGGCTCGGTCCCTCTTCACGAATCGGGTGAGCTGCCCTCTCTAGATGAGGGCCTCAATCTCGCCTTTGAGAGCCCGACATTCGTCCGTGTCGTGCCTGTGGTCCCGATGGAAATGGCACCACTTATTTTGGTCCCTCTTTTTCCCGGAGTGTTCATCTTTGGGGGAGGCGGTAGGAGGCCTTCGTTCTCGATCTCCATCAGGATGGCAGATACACTCGCATTAAGCAGAGTGAATTTCTCGAACCGAGGAGGGGGACGCCGCTAACTCCCATTGTCCTTCTGGAGCTTCTTAGCTCCTTCTGCGCTCTTCCGCTTGTTCGCGGAAGATGAGGCCTCAAAGGTGGGGCGGTGGAGAGCTTCCTCCGCTCGAATGTACTTCTCGCTTCGGAGTAGGAGCTCTGAGAAGTCCCGAAGGGGCTTCTTGGCGAGGGACGCTCTGAGGTCGGGATTGAGGACGTTGGACCGGAAGGCGACGGTGGCGATCGAGGGTTCCAAGGAAGCGATGGACCTGGCTTCAGCAGTGAAGTGCTTGACATAGTCCCTCAACCGTTGCCCTTCTTTTGACTGAGGAACAGTAGGGAGTCCCTCCTCTTCTCGGTGCGGCGATTGCTCACGAAATGCGTGAGGAAAAGACCCTCGAACTGGTCGAAGGAGAAGATAGAT
Organism: Hemerocallis citrina; assembly: GCA_017893485.1. Classification (NCBI taxonomy): domain Eukaryota; kingdom Viridiplantae; phylum Streptophyta; class Magnoliopsida; order Asparagales; family Asphodelaceae; genus Hemerocallis; species Hemerocallis citrina. Next base: position 257,140,980 of record CM030365.1, read on the forward strand.
GCTGGCGCAAGTCGAGAGTACCATTCCCGGGCCGGCCCCTTAAGTGTGGTTGGGAAGGTCTTGCAAAGGAGGGCGTCGGATGCATGGTGAATCATCATGAGAGTTTTGAAACTCTCGATGTGATCTGCAGGGTCCGACTCCCCGGTGTAGGTCTCGAAATGTGGAGGCCTGAAGTTGTCCGGAACTGGGGCCTCCATGATGGTGCGGGAGAATGGGGGCCTGCTTGGGCGGAGGTCCCAGGCCCGTCGTTCTTCGTCTCGGTCGAGCTGGCTGAGGCGCCTCTCCATCTCGTGGAGACGGTGGTAGACCGAGTCTTCCCTTCGGTCGTATCTTGCTGAGACCCGAGACTCATCCTCATGCCGAAGAGGGCTGGAGCTGCGACGGCGATGGCTCTGAGTAGGAGGTGGGCTGATGGAACGACGGGGGTGACTCGGAGTAGTCCGCGGACTCCAAAGCGATGGTGATGGTCGGGAGAAGGGCGGCGATGGCTCGGAGCCGGTCTGGGACTTCGGGAGCGACGAGGATGGTGAGGAGCTGGTCGAGGACTACGAAAGCGGCGATGATGGTGAGGAGCTGGTGGAGGGCTGGGAGCCCGACGGCCATTGTTGGGGGCAGCGTTGAGCGCCCGAAGGACTGCCTCCTGGAACTGCTGAAATTCTGCCCTCGTAACAGGGGCCTCCTGCTCCTGCTGGGCTCGAGGGGCAGGACGGCCTGTCGTGGAGCGGCTTCGTCTTAGGCAACGCTGGGGCGACTCCCTCTGCCTCCTGGAAGAGTGGGACCTCCCTCGGTCGGATCGGCGCGGCGACCGGCGGGGGTTCACATTGTGGGTCCGCCTCTCATCCAGATGGGCACGAAGGTCGGGTCCATGCTCAGTCTGCCGATTGTTAAGCACATGCCGCAGATCCTTGGGAGTGGGAGTATAGGAAGCCATAAAGTCTATGTCAGCATTGTGGATGGAAACCCAAACCTGATGCACAGGTTGCTTGCGGCAGCTTCGTTGAGAGGGTTCCCCCACGGTGATCTGGGGTCCCAGAGGCTGCTGAATGGACTGCGGAGCCTGGGGACGAACTACAGGGTTGGTTGGTTGGGATGAGGGAGATTCCCCTGCGGAGGAGGATGAGAAGAGGTTGTTCTTCGATTGGAGTTTGCGGGTCTCTTCTTGAGAGGCATTGCTGGGAGTGGCTTTGGTGGAAGGAGGAAGGTTGGGTTGCTTGTCGAGTGAGTTTTCCACAGACGGCACCAATCTGTTGCCGCTCAATCTGGTGTGGGGGCAATATATGAGATTTGTAGGTTCGTAGGAACTCGAACGGGCAGAACCCTTCTTCTCCCTTGTTGACTAGTTGACTCCTTGATGCTCCCTTGAACCTGCACAAACGTTCAAAACACCAGGATGGATCCTGGCGACGAACACTCCGACACAGAAAAAGTGAAGAGAAAGAGCTCAAGTGTGCAAAGAGTGATCACCTATGACAGTAGGAGGTAGGGGGTATTTATAGTCGCCATGGGAATCTCTTTTAGGATAAGGGTGAATCCCTACTTCCCGGTGAGGCTGGATAGGGGTGGTTATAACCACCTCCTCAAGATCAGGGTAGGCCATGATTTCCTCCAATCCTGTTGAGCTGACCCTTAACGGGTTGAGACCCATTCTCCACTGAACATCATGGGTTAGCGGGTCCAAGCGGAGGGGTCCGGTTCCCAACTTGGACCCGTTTTGGAGGTGAAATTACAGTTTTATCCCTGGGACTTTGAGATTCGTGCCCACTTTGAATGGTTCCGATTTAACCCCATTTTTAGCCATATCAACAACATACACATTCATTATAGATATTAAGCAATCTAGATCTATAATAACCACGACGAATTCAGGAAAGAAAAAAAATCTCATCCAAAAATCAAGAATCCAATCAAAATCATCAGATCCAAAAGATCCAGCATCCAAACCAAAAGAATTAGATCAAATCCGAACGTGCATAAGAGCATTCGGCAATGCTAGGTGCTGCGATCTAGCCGACTGTAGCCATCGCATCATCACCGCATTGCCGCTAGCGTCACCGTCGCCACCGTCATCATAGAGCGCCGACACTGAGGTGGGGGTGGTAGCGGCGGCGAGCGGGGGGGTGATGGGGAGCGCGGAGCAGCGTGGGAGGGTGGGCATCAAGGAGGGGGAGCGGCATCGGGGGGTGCAAGGGGAACGGCGCCGGGGATGCAGCGGCGAGCGGCTGGAGGAGAAGAGGCGGTTGTTTTTTAAAGTGAGAGGGAAAGAGGCGTGGTATTTTGAAAGTGGGAGGAAGAGACCGTGATCAAACCATTATTTTGTGTTTCGGTTTTATTTTATTTTTTAAAATAAAAAAGTGCAGTGCACGTGTTAGTTAAATGGGAATAACTACTTTGTCTCTCATTTCTCTATTTAAAAATAGAGAAAGGATAGATGTGGTAGACCAATTAGTATAATATATCTCTACTATTTTAATGGGAGAGTTGGAGTTTGTAACAAACAAACCCTAACTTTGTAACTATATAAACACGTATAATACACATTCAAATTATATCCAACAAATATAAATGTGCACCGTATGTGTAATCAAAACATTCAAATATAAACAAATTTTTTTCTTATTCGATATATATTCATTTAATTGGATGACTACCCCTTTTTTTAGACGTGCATCGCACGTACATTATTATACTAGTAGATATAATTAGTTCATTGCACTATGGAGTTCCGTACTAACACTTTATCGGACTATTTTCATATAAATTATCAGTTCCTCAGGACTACTGACGAGTGGATCTCATATTCTCAGGAAGTAAAATGAAAATGCTGATTTCTGAGAGAGGATATATATAAATATAAGAATTTGACACGGACTAATATGTTAAATTCTATAAAAATTTATGAATGCCATGTTACAAATTTATAATATGTCATCAATTACGTTTTAGAAGTATTTTTTCTCTTATATGTAAGGAAGATGGTGGACGAACCCAACCTAATATTTAAATTTTAAAACAATCCTTTTAACTTATGTACAATGGCGAAGATAGGAGTCACTGTTATATTAAGTCATAATCACTCAGGGGTCAAAAATAGTAGCTGTGATTCAATTCTTGATTGTGAAATTATTATACATCAAACATTTCTTTTGTGGATATCCATTACAAGATTATTTACCTTCACTGGATAAATTTTAATTAGATTTGAAGTACCAAGATTATTTACCTTCACTCCCAACGCACGCTACAACGACACTTCTGACGGTGTTTTCGGAAGCACCGCTATTGACTATAACGGCACCAAAAAATATCGGGGCAGCTTTGTAAAAATGCCACTAAAATCCATGCGGTTTGTAGTGGCATTTCAAGTGAGTTTAGACAACAACAATTGTCTAAAATAACCAAACTACAATAAAGCAAATTATCATGAAGATATCACCATAAGATTTTGTAACCATCCAAACCGGAAAACACAAAAGATCAACAAAGAAATAAGCGGAAAGATAACTGATATGGGGTAAGTGACGTGGCCCCATCTGGACCACCAGATCTCCTCAGACTTCACTCCCCTGTGATCATCAAATCAAACGAGTCAAACGGGCTTCGGCCCATTCAGGCCCACAGGCAAACGGGTACGACCCGGTGCATTAGGGTCTCAGACCCGTTTACCCCTGCCTATAAATATCAGACCCCTCCTTACTTCTGAAGGTAATAAACGTTTCCCCACCTGAACCCTAGCTACTGTTGCTTTCTCAGTGACTGACTAGATCGTTGGAGGGCCTGTCATTGGGATTTCTCCCGGTGTTTCTAGGCAGTGTGCAGGTACAGAAGACCGAGCCGAGCCTCAGAGATCCGAGCCGAGCTACTAGATCCGAGTCGAGCTACTAGATCCGAGCAGAGCACCCGACCTCTACCTCTCTCCTGCTACTCCCGAGCCGGTCCTACGGCCTAGGATCGGATCAACGCCAGTACCACATCTTCCGCTATACAAATTACAACTCACACATGTTGCCCCCACACCCCAAAAACAAATAGCATCAGGTTGGTGTCGTCAGGATACATCCTGATCGGCCCCTGGCTTCTTGTAGTAAGGGACGTCGAGCCCATGCGTTGGTTCGAACTCATCTGGTGTCCTCGGACTATCCGGCAGACGCCACTTCCTCTTCTTACGGATACGAGGCACCTTCGAAGGAGACGGTGTTGCCAACGGGAGGAGAGGGGGAAGAACCTCTCCTCCCTCGTTTCCTTCCTTATCTTCCTCTCCATCAGCTCCTCCTGCTCCACCTCCTCTTCCTCTCCCTTGACTCCTCTTGCTCCACCTCCTTTTTCTCTCCCTTGGCTCCTCCCTGCTCCACCTCCCCTTCCTCATCCTCCTCGCCCATCGCCTCTACCACCTCCGGCTTACGACTTTGGAGAAGGACCATGTCCAAAACCTGATCATCCGGATCCCAGGACGTGGAGTCCGACTCGCGATCCCCTTCATCTCGACCAGAAGAACTCGCTTCGGAGCCGGACTGAGAGCGCGACATTACAAAAGAAAATACTAACCTGAATACCGTGAACGAAGAGATCACCATAAAAGTCGCCGCCAGCTAGTTAGAGAGAGAAGGCAAAGTGGAGAAATGGAATGGGAGATTTATAGAGTGAAAATGACTCCTCGAATTCAGCGTCAAAATCCTCACCGTCCAATCTTGATCATCAAGATCTAACGGCCACTAGGATTTCAAATGCCTCAAATTCCACCCCCATGACGTCAGCATCACATACAACCTTCTAGCTTTTACAGCAAGCTTGGAGGCTCGACGATCGGCAATGACCGTGAGCCATCCCCTAGCTTTTTCAACAGGCTTGGAAGCTCGACGGTCGGTAGCGGTCCCGAGCCCTCCCCTAGCTTTTACAGCAGCTGGGGGGCTCGACGCTCGGCAATGACCTCGAGCCATCCCCAAGCTTTTACAACAAGCTTGGGGGCTCGACGCTCGGTAGCGATTCCAAGCCATCCCCGAGCTTTTACAACAAGCCTGGGAGCTCGTAGCTCGGCAGCGATTCCGAGCCATCCCCTAGCCTTTACAACAAGCTTGGGAGCTCGATGCTCGGTAGTGACCTCGGGCCACCCCCTAGCTTTTACAACAAGCTTGGTGCTCGACGATCCGCAGCGATTCCGATCCATCCCCTAGCTTTTACAACAAGTCTGTGACTCGACGCTCGGCAGTGACCTCGAGCCATCCACTAGCTTTTACCACAAGCTTGGGGGCTCGACGCTCGGCAGTGACCTCGGGCCACCCCCTAGCTTTTACAACAAGCTTGGGGCTCGACGCTCGGTAGCAATTCCGATCCATCCCCTAGCTTTTACAACAAGTTTGGGGCTCGACGCTCGGCAGTGACCTCGAGCCATCCCCTAGCTTGTACAGCAGCTGGGAGTTCGACGCTCGGCAGTGACTTTGAGCCATCCCATAGCTTTTACAACAAGTTTGGGGGCTCGACGCTCGGTAGAGATTCCGAGCCATCCCCTAGCTTTTACAACGAGCTTGGGGGCTCGAAGATTGGCAGCGATTCCGAGCCATCCCCTAACTTTTACAGCAAGCTCGGGGGCTCAACGCTCGGCAGTGACCGCGAGCCATCCCCTAGCTTTTTCAGTAGGCTTGGAAGCTCGACGCTCGGTAGCGGTCTCGAGCCATCCCATAGCTTTTACAACAAGTTTAGGGGCTCGACGCTCGGCAGTGACCTCAAGCCACCCCCTAACTTTTACAACAAGCTTGGGGCTCGACGCTCGGTAGTGATTCCGATCCATCCCCTAGCTTTTACAACAAGTTTGGGGCTCGACGCACGGCAGTGACCTCGAGCCATCTCCTAACTTGTACAGCAGCTAGGGGGCTCGACACTCGGTAGTGACCTCGAGCCATCCCCTAGCTTTTACAGCAAGCTTGGGGGCTCGACGCTCGGTAGAGATTCCGAGCCATCCCCTAGCTTTTACAACAAGCTTAGGGGCTGGACGCTCGGCAGTGACCTCGAGCCATCCCCTAGCTTTTACAGCAAGCTTGGGGGCTCGACGCTCGGCAGTGACCTCGAGCCATCCCCTAGCTTATACAGCAAGCTTGGGGGCTCGACGCTCGGCGGTGACCGCAAGCCAGCCCCTAGCTTTTTCAGCAGGCTTGGAAGCTCGACGGTGTAGCGGTCTCCAGCCATCCCCTAGCTTTTACAACAAGCTTGGGGGCTCGACGCTCGGCAGTGACCTCGAGCCACCCCCTAGCTTTTACAACAAGCTTGGGACTCGATGCTCGATAGCGATTCTGATCCATCTCCTAGCTTTTACAACAAGTTTGGGGCTCGACGCTCGGCAGTGACCTTGAGCCATCTCCTAGCTTGTACAGCAGTTGGGAAGCTCGATGCTCGGCAGTGACCTCGAGCCATCCCAGAGCTTTTACAGCAAGCTTGGGGGCTCAACGCTGGATAGAGATTCCGAGCCATCCCCTAGCTTTTACAACGAGCTTGGGGGCTCGAAGCTCGGCAGCGATTCTGAGCCATCCCCTAGCTTTTTCCCCTAGCTTTTACAACAAGCTTGGGGGCTCGACGCTCAGCAGTGACCTCGAGCCATCCCCTAGCTTTTACCGCAAGCTTGGGGGCTCGACGCTCGACAGTGACCGCGAGCCATCCCCTAGCTTTTTCAGCAGGCTTGGAAGCTCGACGGTCGGTAGCAGTCCCGAGCCCTCCCCTAGCTTTTACAGCAGCTGGGGGGCTCGACGCTCGGCAATGACCTCGAGCCATCCCCTAGCTTTTACAACAAGCTTGGGGGCTCGACGCTCGGTAGCGATTCTGAGCCATCCACTAGCTTTTACAACAAGCTTGGGGGCTCGAGGCTCGGCAGCGATTCCGAGCCATCCCCTATCCTTTACAACAAGCTTGGGGGCTCGACGCTCGGCAGTGACCTCGAGCCACCCCCTAGCTTTTACAACAAGCTTGAGGTTCGATGCTCGGTAGCGATTCTGATCCATCCCCTAGCTTTTAGAACAAGTTTGGGGCTCGACGCTCGGCAGTGACCTCGAGCCATCCACTAGCTTTTACAACAAGCTGGGGGGCTCGACGTTCGGCAGTGACCTCGAGCTACCCCCTAGCTTTTACAACAAACTTGGGGCTCGACGCTCGACAGCGATTCCGAGGCATCCTCTAGCTATCATTACAAGCTTCAGGGTTCGGTGCTCGACAGTAAGCCTCGGCATCCGAGAGCATGGGGGCTCGACGCTCGGTTTTTGAAGCGCCGTTCATAAACTTCGAGCCAAATTCCTAGCTCCCACAGGCTCGGTTCGACGCTCGACGTTCAACTCCCGACCATCGGTCCCCGACCCTCAACGCCTCTTTTCTTTAGAGGATCCTTCGTCCTACCCCACTTACCACTCCAATAAGCTACGAGTCATACTCTCCAGACACACCGCTCCACTCTTCCAAAGGGGACAGACTACTCCACGGCTGGCTTACGTTGCCCTCCAGGAGTGGGGGGCTCCTGATATAGGGTAAGTGACGTGGTCCCATCTGGACCACCAGATCTCCTCAGACTTCACTTCCCTGTGATCATCAAGTCAAACGAGTCAAACGGGCTTCAGCCCATTCAGGCCCATAGGCAAACGGGTACGACCCGATCCGTTAGGATCTCAGATCCGTTTATCCCTGCCTATAAATACCAGACCCCCTCCTCACTTCTGAAGGTAATAAACTTTTTCCTACCTGAACCCTAGCTATTGTTGCTTTCTCAGTGACTGACTAGATCGTCAGAGGGCCTGTCACCGGGACTTCACCTGGTGTTTCTAGGCAGTGTGCAGGTACAGAAGACCGAGCCGAGCCTCAGAGACCCGAGCCGAGCCTCAGAGACCCGAGCCGAGCTACTAGATCCAAGCCGAGCACCCGGCCTCTACCTCTCTGCTGCTACTCCCGAGCCGGACCTACGGCCTAGGATCGAATCAATGCCAGTACCACATCTTCTACAACACAAATTACAAGAACTCACACCTGTTGCCCCCACACCCCAAAAACAAACAGCATCAATAACTGAAATGAGCATGGCTAGTAAGAGACAAACAAAACGAAAGATTTTTGAGTGATAAAATGTTTCCAACATTGGAAGATGCAAAAAAAAATTAAAAATTTAAAAATTAAAAAAATTAAAAAAAATTATATATATATATATATATATATCCTCCTATAGAAAAATTCTATTACTTATTAAAAATAGAACAATTTATAATTCTCCTAAGTTTTCTTGAGTAGACACATTCAAATTTCTTAAGGTTTCACCATTGGCACTTCTATCTCTACTGTTATATTTTCATTCTTAATTTCATTAATTTTAATTACGGTTGGCGGTAGTGTGTAGAACAAAAACAGATTAAAAGAACAATTTATTTAGGGTAAAGGAATGCTTTATATAAATCATTTAAATGGATAATACGTTTATGAAACAATTTATATAGCATTGCAATTGGAATTATTTTTTAGTAATGTTTTCAGAAGAATTTGCGGTGTCCTCCACAACAATGATTTTCTGATTGATAGATAGTCAAAATAAATGCTACACAAATAACCCCATTATCCTGTAAGAGTTGACAAAATCAGAATTGTTCATTAATTGTTCTAAATTCTACTATGGCATCACAATAAGGCATGTGTGTTTTAAATCACAAATTGCAAAGGTGCGTGGAATTAGATAACATACTTTATGATAATTTTGAGACAAATATCTTCCAACAACCCTTCTAAAATTCAAGAAAGAACATCTTCAAAGGGAAAACAATAATAAACTAACATTTTGCAACATAAATTGAAATTTTAACTGAGCAGGTAAAACATGCTAACTGCAAATCAAAGAGGGATTTATATATTACAAGAAACCTTCGAGAAGTATTCTACAGTAAACCTATTTTTTTAGAAAAATTATATATATATATATATAGAAAAATCTTCCATTGTGCACCACCCCTCCGTGTGCACTCGGCCTTCCCGTCTTCGTATCGACGATCCGAACCATTTACATTGATCTCCACATCTAAATTAGTCTAAATATGTAAAATCAAATCATTTAAAATTCATTTGCCCATCCATCATGTGACTATAAAAAACAATGATTTTCAGCCATACAATTTTGTAACACATCAATGGATGGGCAAATGAATTTCAAATGATTTGATTTTACATATTTAGACTAATTTAGATGTTTAGGTCAATGTGAACGGTTCGGATCGTCGATACGAAGATGGGAAAGCCGAGTACACTATAGGTGATGCACAACGGAAGACTTCCATATATATATATATATATATATATATATATATATATATATATATATATATATATATATATATAGGAAAAGCTTCGGTTGTGCACTCCCCCTCCGTATGCACTCGTGTGCACTAGGCCTTCGGGCGTTCATATCGACGATCCGAACCGTTCACATTGATCTACACATCTAAATTAGTCTAAATATGTAAAATCAAATCATTTGAAATTCATTTGCCCATCCATCATGTCACTATAAAAAACAATGATGTCACTATAAAAAACAATGATTTTCAGCCATACAATTTTGTAATACTTCAATGGATGGGTAAATGAATTTCAAATGATTTGATTTTACATATTTAGACTAATTTAGATGTGTAGATCAATGTGAACTGTTCGGATCGTCGATATGAACGCCAGAAGGCCTAGTGCACACGAGTGGTGCACTAGAGGAGTGCACAACCGAAGCTTTTCCTATATATATATATATATATATATGGCATTCTTCAGTTGCAAATGCTATTGTAGTGCTTGCAAACATGCAAACGCCTTAACCCGTCATTGGGGATGACAAGTTAAGGCGTTTGCACGTGTTTGCACGATATTTGCATTTGCAATGAAAGATTGCCTCTATATATATATATATATATATATATATACACACACACGCGAAGAAAAAAATTGAACGGTAGGGTGAAGTCAATGAAATGTAGCTGAAAGAAGCACTATCATGACCTTAAAGAGGAAAGGAGTAGACGACAAAACAGTCACCCCAACCATTTATTCTCATCATGGAATACCTACAAATGCTAACCTCCAACACCCTTTTGGACATCTTATCCCCACCCTATATACTTTCCCCTCTCTCTCTCTCTCTCTCTCTCTCTCTCTTTCATACAAACACAAGACTCACATACACATACTCACATACATCCACCAACCCCAGCTCCTTAGATAGCAACAGAACCCTTTCCTTCTTGGACTTAGCACCCTCACCCTGATTCTTTTCTCTCCTTTACATCACGCAGAATCAATCAATATTTACACAAAAACCATGTACTATCAATGGCAACAAGACACATCCATTCACTATAAATAATGCACATTTTTGCCTTGCCACCACCCTCAAACCTAAACCAACTCACCATCACAAAGCCCATCTAAACACTTCAATCCAACAACCCAATCAAAAATACTTTTCCTCGTTCTTAAATCCTCATGATGAGAAGACAAAACAATGAACCGACAGTAGTCCACTCATCTATTGCCTTACTACAGGAAAGGTTCAGGCAGCTACAGAGAGTGAAGGAGATGAGGGAGGAGAAAGAACAACTCAGGGGATTCTCTATGACTACTACTACCACCACAGAAAGTGAGCCTAAATGGTTTTCAAACTCTAACTTGACGGGGCCTTCCAGGCCTCTACGTGGGTCCAAAACTCTCCCTGGTGAGAGGCCAGAGTTCAGGGCTTTGGAGACATCTCTCTCTATTGGGTTATGGCCAAATAGATCTCCAAACACCATGCAGATCTCCACTAACACTAGAGGTGAAACAGATGTGGACACTTCTCTTCACCTTTGAAGTGTGAACAATCAAGTTATTATTCCTTTCTTTTGTTTGTCATTTTCTTAATTATTTTATGTTCAGTTGTGTAAAGGGTATTGAAAGATTGAGGGGGTCTAGTATTATAATAGCTACCTGTTATTGTGGTTGTGAATTTCACTATATTTGGAAGAGAGATTCATGTCTGGTTTCCAATAATCATGTGAGATTCTGAAATTGGAAATTTTAAGTACATATTTCTGCAAAAAGTTCGGGAATCTATAAGTGAATCAACACACCCAAGTTTGACGAGTACGAAACACTCTTTTTCTTGAAATAAATTCAAATATCTGCACCAAGGGACCACATGACAATATCAGCTGCAAAACAAACATATAAGAAAATTTAGCTTAGTGCTTGACAGAATATAATTTCACATAAAAAGTTTTGTTAATTCTGTTAGTCAAGCAGAGCAAAAATGAAAAAGGACCTGCCTTGTATTTTACAGCTTCTTTGCGTTAAAAGAATACACACATATATACAGCAGTAAATGAAAGATAAAGCACCCCTCAGTGAGGATGCTTCAATCAACGTTCATGCTAGAAAGTTCAATAATCATCCTACTTATCAGAAGTTACCATATCGCTGTATCAATGATCTACATTAAATTAGTTTTAGTGGTATATATTGTTTTGGGTTACGGAGCATAGAAATCTACAAGGAGATATGAGCTACCAAGTAGTGTTCGGGGAAGGAAAACTCATTTCAGGGACTTGGTGAGCAATTTAACATTTCAACTTTCAAAATTAGTCCCCTTTTGGTGCTTTAAGTTTGGGCACAAGGAGTTAATATTGTTGAAGTTATTTATAGAAATTCTGGAATTAATCTATACTTACACCAGAGGGGATGTAAATTATGTTTTTCTTATACAATTTAGAGTTCAGAAAAATCAGTGCTCTCTATTAAAATATTATGTGATCCTTCTTCAACTGATAAAATCAACATGGTCTTCATCTTCTTCCTTTTCCAATGATAATTATTAGACTCTTCCATTTGTGTGTGGTTTATAGCCCTACTCAATTGGTTCATCATACAAGTCAAATGTCTATATCAACATGACAACATCAATAGTGTGAGGAACTAGAACGATTAGTAAGTAGTAACCTATACATGGTATCGATGACAACAAAAAATTTCTATGGTATTCAATTTGGAGTCTGTTGAGATACATTTGTTTACATTGTACTATCAATATCCCTTACGATAATTGATCATATATTATGATCCTAACTTTAAAATTCAGAAGGACCTCGAGTTGGCTTCTGTATGTCATTGACTTACATTGCTGATCTAGTTTCAATAAGCGTGTACAAAATTCTATTTGCAATAAGGAATGCTACTTTCTAGATGACACTGAGAATAGTTACAAGTATGATTATAAACCTCAAATTTCTATGGCGTATTTTTGTAAGAAAATAGTTGATACATATCACTGGAAAAATTTTAAACGAGTGAGTATGAAGAATGAAGTCAATATAATGGGTGGATCCCAGTCTTCTCATTGATTAGTGAGAAGAATAACATGCACCTCTTCTAAATTTGCCAACTTAAACTGGAAAGAACAAAAGCTAATGACAATTGTGCAATTGACTAGTGATTTAATTATGTACAGATGCAGCTTGATGGGATGAGCTGAAGAACTAAATGCCAATCAACATAAATGCAAGGTCCTGTATGGAAGTTATGTCAATTTAAACAAGAAACAACAAGAAACAAGGAACGGCAACTTACAAGGATACAGAGGTTGTCAATCTCAATAATGTGCACAATGTTTTCATGTCGTTTCAGGTGTTGGATACAAAGAGTTAACTACCAAGAATTCAGTTTTAACAATCAATCAACATTTTTAAATGCTGATTTGCTAGCAACAGAGAGCAAATGAAAACAACCTAAAAGTGGAACAATTATTATCATCAAATATCGGAGTAAAAGAAGGCCTCAATAGGATGGAAAATTATACAGCTGGCTGTCATTGTGAAAACCCTGATTATTTTCTATATGCAAGCTAGAATTTCAGAAATCAATATAGGCAGATCGAAGGCTTTCCCATGAGCAGGTGTTGTATTTGATAAATAGCCAAGGAAGAAAATGAAGATGGTTTAATCAAAATCAGCAGGTGTTGCTTTAGACATACTAGATTTGCGCCTCATGGCTCTGCAGGTGTAAAAAAGAATCAATAGTAGCGGTAAATGATGAAAAATCATCCCTTTGGAAAGTGAAAAGGGCCATAGGAGACGTATTTAATGGAGTTTTCTTTGTAACTGAAAACCCTTTGGAAATTGATTTTTTTTTATAAGACGCTTTTTGAAAATATTTGCAGAAAGATGATAGTTGTTAAAGTATTTGCGCTCGTAGACTCAACAACTAAACTCGCCGTTCCCAACGGTGAGTTTAGTTGTTTCATGCTCGTCGTTGGGACACGGCGAGTTTAGTGCTAATTTTTTGAAAAACTCGTCGTTCCCAACGACGAGTTCAGTTCAAAATTTTCGATGAAGACTCGCCATTCCCAATGACGATGACATATATACTAGACTCGCTGTTGGGAACAACAGTTTAGTTCAAAATTTTGAAAGACAATGGCGAAGACATTTATACTAGACTCGTTGTTGGGAACGGCAAGAATGTAGAAAATTTCACAGAGAGTGAAACATTCCGTTGGACTTAGTGAATTTTCAAAAAAAAAAAACTCCATAGAATTTTTTTTTGAAATAAACTTGTTCCCAACAGCGAGTCTAGTGTAAATGTCCTCGCCGTTGGGAACAGCGAGTCTTCATTCTCAAAAAATTAGCACTAAACTCACTGTGTCCCAACGGCGAGCATGAAACAACTAAACTCGCCGTTGGGAATGGCGAGTTTAGTTGTTGAGTACACAGACACAAATACTTTGGCAACTGTTCTATAAGTGCAAATATTTTCAAAAAGTGGCATATAAAAAAAATCTTCAAAATTATTAAATGGAGTTGGATATTTAAATGGATGGTTTCGATTTATTTAATTAGAAGGAAGTTTTTTGGGAATGTTTTCCAAAATTACCCACTTTTGAAAATATTTACCAAACTGACCCACTTTTGAAAATATTTTGCCAAAATGACCCACTCGCTATCTCACATAGCGAGATTGGTGAAATCACCCTCGCTATCTGAGATAGCGAGTTTAGTGTTAATAATTTCTCCCAACTTGGGCAAAAAAATTTGAGGAATTTTTTCAAAGGCTCGCTGTCTCAAATAGTGAGCGTGTTTGGACTAAACTCATTGTTTGAGATAGTGAGTCTTACTTTGAAAATTTAAAAAAAAAACAAACTCGTTGTTTGAACTCTTCATTCTCTCTCTCTCTTTATCCTCTATCTACCCTCACTCCCAACTCCGAACCCAAAATCCTAGCTTTCAAATTCGTTCTCTCACCCAAAAATACCCTCCAAAACTCTTCCAATCCACTTTCTCTCTTCCAATACAAGTGTGATTGTATTTCAATATAGTATAATTCAAAACTTTAAAAACCAAATATAACAATTCATTATCAACAATTTAACACAAATAAAACCTACACAATTTATCAATGAATAATTGAAAGAAGAATGAAGAACTCATTATGAACAACCTACACATATAATTTATCAATGAAGAATTCAATGAAGAATGAATATTTATGAACAATAGATTGATCCCACAAATCCAATCCAACCACCCATTGTTCCGACAACGGTTTTTATCAACATTACATACAATCTAAACTATATCATCACATAAACAGGTCAATATGCTATGACATACATTGTATAATTCAACTAACGTTCTCAACTACAAACATGTTTAGTATAATTCAACTAAAATTCTAACAATGTATGTTCTAACAATGTATAATTCAATAAACAAGCTAAATCATCCCACAAATCACACCTGCACAACCCAATTCCGGTTATACCAATCACCATTTCTCAACATTACATTCTAATATTTCTCAACACCAATCACCAATTCCGACTACACCAATCCCACAAATCATCATTTCTCAACAATACATTCTAACAAACCTACAATCAAAATTAACCCAAAACCAAATTGCAAACGTATAAAGACTTACCGTACGATAGATGGGTGCTTTAGGAGGTAGAAAATGAGAATGAGATGATTGACCTTGCTTCCGCCGCAATCTTGTTTACACTTTCCCGAATTCAACAATATAGGGAACTTGGATGATGGGTTTAGGGTTTTGAGAGGAGGAGAGAGGGTTGGGTGCGGATGAAGTGGATTAAAGGAGGTTATGGAGGGATTTTATGGGTGAGAGCTCGAATTTGAGAGATAGGATTTTGGGTTTCGGAATTGGGAGAGATGATGGAAAGAGAGAGAAGTGAAGAGGTGAAGAGTAGCGATACAGCGAGTCTGACTTTGAAAAATACCAAACGACACTCGTTGTCTCAAACAGTGAGTGTGGTACAACCACGCTTGCTGTCTGAGACAGCGAGTCTTAGTTTAATAATTTTTCTAAAAGGAAAATACTCAAACGAAACTCGATGTCTCAAACAACGAGTGTAATACAACCAAGGTTGTAAACGGCGTCAGGCGGTGGCGGTTCGGCCAAGGACCGCCTACCGCCTAGGACGCCTAGGCGGCGCCTAGGTGTTTTGTTTTTATTTTCTAAATATTCATATATTAACCTTTTAAAAGTTACATTTCTCTATTTTTGCTTGTAGTCTAAATCTTTTAAATGCATCACAATTCACAAGTGATGCTAGGCCAGAATGATTTTAGAAGTTCAACAACGATTTTGGTGTAAACTTTAGATTCATAATGACATAAACAATAATCAGTCATATAAAATTTAAAATATAACGTGAACTAGTAACACCTTAATGTAAAGATGAAGAGGCTTTTTACTGTTGAAGATGAAGATGAGTCTTTTTTCTGTTGAAGATGAAGAGACTATTTTAAGAATTTAAAAAAAAATTACAAAAAAATCTGTCAGCCGCCTGATCGATTTGGCCGCCTAGGCGCCGCCTCGGCCGCCTCGACCACCGCCTCGGCCGCCTCGACGGCCGCCTCGACCGCCTCGACCGCCTAGGCGCCGCCTTGTACGCCTAACTGCCATCTCAACGCCTAGAGTACCGCCTATTGCATATGCGGTTCGTTCTCCTCTTTTTGAGCGCCTAGGCGCCGCCTAGGCGTCCGAGGCGGACGCCATTTAGAACACTGAATACAACCACGCTCGCTGTCTCAAACAGCGAATCTTAGTTTAGTATTTTTCCTAAGGAAAAATATCCAAACGACACTCACTGTCTAAAACAGCGAGTGTGGTACAACTACGCTCGCTGTCTAAGATAGCGAGTCTTAGTTTAGTATTTTTCTACCAGTTTTTCCTCCAAGGGATGGAGAAATTATTAACACTAAACTCGCTATCTTAGACAACAAGGGTGATTTGCAAGTGGGTCATTTTGATAAATACTTTCGAAAGTGGGTCATTTTGAAGAAAAAAATTTGTCTTTTGAGGGATGGTTGCGATTTAATGGCAGTTACAAGTCCACATAGGCTGTCCAAATGATGTTATAATTATCGAGATAATCATTTGAGATTCTGAAACTCGGGAGAAAAAAGTTTTTGGTGCAAAAAGTCAGAATCTGCCATCTTGAAACATAAGCGAACTTAAGGGCCTGTTTGGTTGGAGGGAAATGGAGGGGAGGGGAGGGGAGGGAAGGGATTTTTTAAAATATTTCTTGTTTGGTTCATTTTTTAGGAAGGGAGGGGAGGGGAATGGAGGGGTGCAGAATCCCTCATGAGCCAATTTTGGCTCCCCTCCAATATTGAAGGGATTTGGAGGGGAGAGAAAGTGGGTCTAATTTTTTAAAAGTGATTGGACTAATCTGCCATTTTTAGATCTGAATCCCTAAAATAAAAAAGATATCCTCTCCCTCTCCCGACTCTCTCTCTCTCCCACTCGCACTCTCTCTTTCTCCCCCTCCTCATCGCGGAGGTGAGGAGCAGATATCCACTCTCACCCGACTCGTCTCTCTCCCGACATTTCCAATTTTATTTTATTTATTTATTTATTTACTTATTTATTTATCTTTTTTAAACAAAAATATTATTGTATGTTAAAGCTTTAGCATGCAATGCAAAAGTCTGAATAATACTTGGTCTCTCTGTTAACAGTTGGGGATACATTACATAGTTTGAACTTTGATCTCCTTTTCCGTTCACATAGGCAGCAAGAAGTCCTCCTTCAATCACGAAAAGTGAATTGAAAGAATACAAATTAAAGTATTTGTTCTTATGAGCTAGATGAGTTGAATCTTGTTACTGTTTTTGTCTATATATAATATTACATAAATATTGGACTTACAGTAGTGGTTTAGCCCATTGGTGGTCTCAGAGCATGTAGCATTTGAGGTCAGAATCTGATTTAATTTGTTCAAGTACTATCAATCAATCTGACTTCGTTATTTTGTTTATTGGTCTTCATTATTTTGTTTATATTACAAAATTAGAATTAGAAACAATAATACAGAGGCTCTCCTAAAATATAAAAGGGTATAAAAGTAATTTAATTATAAAATTCCTTTCCTTCCCTCCCCTTGTGAACCAAACAAGAAGATAATTATTTTCCCTCCCCTCCCCTCCCCTCCTTTGAACCAAACAAAGTCTTGATTAAAATCCCTCCCCTACCCTCCTCTCCCCTCCCCTCCCCTCCTTTGAACCAAACAGAGTCTTGATTAAAATCCCTCCCCTTCATTTCCCTCCCCTCCCCTCCCCTCCATTAAAATCCCTCCCCTCCTTTGAACCAAACAAAGCCTAACGATTTCACAGATCCACGTTTGATGATTACTATAGTAAATGCACCCTCTTTTATTGAAATAGCTTCAAATATCTGCAAAAGGGAGCACAGGAGAATATGAGATGCAACAACTAAGTAAATGCAAGAACGCTGTAAATTCCTACTTTCATTTCAGAAAGAAATTTTGTTTAAGTGAAATTTAAAAGTTCCATAATGAAGATCTCTCTCATGCTGGTCTTGTGGATGTAAACAGGGTTTGTCCAAACGACCTATTTGTTTTTTTTTCCGTTAACGGTGAGTAAGAATCACCGTGTTCCATTAAACAGAGTTTAACAAAACATACCACCAAAGATGGATTATGAAGTTCACGAAATCCAATAAGCTGGGCCATGGAACTCATACTCCACAAAAAAGAGAACTTGCCCCAAACAGGAGAGTTTCCTGACAAAAATAATAACCAACAATCAAATAATACAATAAAACATAATCCTACTTGTCGACCGACCCAGTCAATGCAAGTCCCTCGCGCCAACCCAATCTGACCTGAATAGGTCACAAAATTGAGCTTTTTCTCTCATTCTCTCGCTTGTACACCGTTCATCGTCACCGCCACTCGCAACCACAACTGCCGTCACCCCAAGCGATAACACAAACGTCATCACCAAGCTCATTGACACGAGAGACACCACATGCACCCACCAATCTGACCTGAATAGATCCAAATTGAGTATTTGCTTTCATCCCCTAGCTTGACTACCGTTCACTTTCACCACCACCAACAACCACAGCTGTCGTCGCCCCCAACGGTAATACAAACACCACCTCCGAACCCATAGATACGAGAGAAACCACATGCATCCCTCCATTATGACGTGAATAGGTCGATATTGAGCCAATTCTCTCATTACCTAGTTTGTCCACCGTCTACGATTACCCACAATCGCAACCGCCTTGCCGTCGCCCCAATTGTAACACGAACGCCACCTCCAAGCCCACTGACGTGAGAGAAACCCTAAGCACCCACCCAATCCGACCTGAATATGTCAAAATGGAACATTTTCTCTCATCACCAAGCTTATCCATTGTTCACTGTCGCCTCCAACTGCAACCGGAATTGTCGTTGCCCCCAATGGTACAAAAAATGCCACCTCCATGCCCACGGACATGATGGAGACCCCAGACACCCACCCAATTTGACCTGAATAGGTTAAAATTGAGCCCCAACTTTGAACTAGCTTGACCACTGCCGTCTCACAACAAATAGTAGTTTTTTTTCTTGATTATTGAATGATGTTGGTTGTCATTTGGATATTAGGGAAGCTATTTTAGTGGGGAAAGTAAGGATGGAGGAGCCAACGACCTCCTCCCCTCCCCAAAACAGTGATTCAGTCGATCGGGGAGGGAAGATGAAGGAGGGGGGAGAAGTTTCGAACGGGGAGGGAGAGGATGGAGGAGCTTGGTCGGGGAGGAAGAACGAGGAAGGGAGGAGGGAGGAGAGTCGCGGATGGAGGAGGAGAAGGGAGGGAGAGGGGGAGGGGGAGGAGGAGGATCTGAAATTCAGATCTGAACGGGGAATGGAGGAGGGGGTTTGGTCGAGGAGGGAGGGAGGAGGGATAAGGGTTTTAATTATCAGTTACCGATATAGGAAATGCAAATTCTAAACGACGTATTTGTTAGTACTAATTATTTTGTGTTGTTCTTCTCGTGGTGTGTATATTGGATAAACTTGCAAAGTTAGGTTCCAAAGTGGTATTAAGTCATATTCCTTGCTGCTTGTGAAAGTCCTTACCACTAAGGTAAAACTTCGAAGTTGTAAAGGTTGAGAAAAATTGCAGTTGTATTCTAGCACGCTTCCTCAGGTCGAGAGCTCATTTTTTAACGGGCCAAAGAAACGAGATAAATGCCCAACAAATTGAGCCGAGACCTGAACTATATGCAGCGGTATTTTTATTTTTAATTTTAAATCCGCATTTAAATTGTATAGACAGTAAGATTCGAACTTGAATTGCTTTGATACCATGTGAAAGACCCTACCGATAAACCAAAACTCCGAAGTTGTGGTAAGGTGAGGGTTTTAATATTTATATTCTAACACACCCCCGCAGGTTGAGGGTCATCTTTGTGGACCAAGACCTAAAACTATACGCAGCGGTATTTTTTAAAATCCGCATTTAAATTGCACAGCCAGTGAGATTCGAACCTGGGTTGCTCTGATACCATGTGAAAGTTCCTGCCACTAAGCTAAAACTTTGAAGGTAGAAGAGTTGAGAGAAATTGTACTTGTATTCTAACACTCCTAAAGACTCGGAAATCCCGAAGTTAGGACCCTCAAAACTCCTAGCAGAAGGCACCACTATAGTTAAAGATGGTCAAAGATCCAGATGCATACGAAATATTCAAGGTACAAAGCCCAGGACCATCGCAAGGAGACAAGACCACCAATAAGTACACAAGCCTTTCAGAAGACCACAGTGATCTTGGGTAAGACTGAATCAATTTTATTGTTTTCTGTTAGTACTTAGTATGCATAACAATATTCAAGGAGATATGAGATATCAAATAGTGGTGGAAATGCAAATACTCATTCCGTAGTCATGACGAGCAAAATCCAGCTTTCATGTTAAGAAAAAAGTCTTGGTTTAAAATTTTTGAGCATAAAGGTCTACAGTTATTCATGGTATAAGCCACTTACTTACAAGTTGTTCTCATATAAAAAGAAACTCAAGGGGGTAGATTATGAGCGCCCTCCATGAAACTTTTACTATTATCTTGTGATTTTATCTTCAACTATTCAATTCCTTTCATTGCACTACTTGTTATAGTCCTACTCAACTAGTTCACCGGTATCTACACCTAAACCGTATCCTTTGTTCTCTTCATACACATTATAGATTGGTAGAAGCCTGTCGTTGTTGAAACGCAATTTGATCAGTATTCAAGGTCAAGCTCAAGTTCAACTGATATAATCACAAGTGTTACTTTTAGTATCCCTACAGGACAATGTATTATCAAGTTGACTACAAGAAAGATGATCATTCAAAATACGCAACAAGTATTTCCTCCCCATTTTTTAGGATACAAAAAAGGAAGCAACAAAATCAAATAAAGAATACATCTTTAACCGTGATGTTTACATGAATCAATCATCTATTTGATCAGATGTTTCAGATCCAAACTCTAAAATTCAGGTGCACCTCTAATAATTGGCTTCTCTATACTATGGACCTTATTGCCACCCTAGTTCCAGCATCCTTGAAGAAATTTTAGCATTGCAATAAGGAAAGCAACTCTCAAGGTGATGAATAGTTATGAGTACATTTATTTAAGAATCAGAAAATGGCATGTTATACCTAAAAGTTCAATAAATGAGTGACAGAAGAACATTGGGGGAAAAAATTAAGTAATATGAACAAGTGAAATCAATATTATGGGTAAACTCCAGTATATTCATGGAACAATGAGCAATGAGAAATGAACCACTCATGCCAAGTGCATGTAGCGCATCGTGTTCCCTGCACTCCTATGTGGGTGACCAAGGATAGATTCTCACAAGAGGCACGGAAACTCTTTCTATGTGGACAGCAACAGTCATATCAACAACAACAAGAAGAAGTGAAATCAATATTGGTTAAAAGTCCAGTATTTTCATGGAATAGTGAGAAATGAAACATGCAGCTACTGTGTCAAGTTAGTGTAGTGCAATAACATGCTTCATGCGCTACCGTGTCGGTAACCAAGACAGATTCCCACATGAGGAAGGAAAACACTTCCCACGTGGACGGCTACAGCCAGATCAACAACAATCAACATTTCCCCCATGAGAAACACTGCCAATCTGGGGCCAGCAATAATCAACATTCCCACATAAGGCAGGAAAACAATTCCCATGTGGGCGACTACGACCAAATTATTGTTTTTTTTTTAAATGAAAGAATGAAACATGCACTTCTTGTAGATTACATCATTAGCCACCTAAAACTAGTAAGAAAAGGTAGAGACAGTTGTCAAATTAAACAATGCGATATTTATCTAAAGATGGAGGGAAGGGTGAGGGATTAAACCCAGTGGACATACATGCAAGGTACGGCTTTGAAGTTATGTCAATTTTAAACAAGAAAAAACTAACAAGGAACACCACGTGATAAGGATACATAGGTTATCAGGCTCCAATTATGTGCATAATGTTTGTCCGTCGTTGAAGTGCTGAGCTGGGTACATAGAGCAAAAGTTGGTAGCAACTCAGTATTGACAATCAACCGACAGTTTCAATTACTGATCATCCAGTAGGGCAGAGACCGAAAAGCAACTTGAAAGTGGAACAGTTGGCCTCAATGTGATGCTCAATGTGATGAAATATGAGTGGATGTCATAATGGAAGCTCGAGACTTTTTTTATACTTGGCTAACAAAAATATAATTGACTCTTGAACACCAGTAAGCCAATATATTTAAGGCCTTAACCCAGTCAAAAATTTCAGTCTGCTATATAAATATCATATTTCTTAACATTTACTTGAATTAGTAGTTCATCTTGATGGTATCTATTACAAAAACGGCCAAGGTGGTGGAATGTCATTGTGAGTGACTTAGTAAGGAACCAAGGATTTAGCTTTCATCCCAAAAGTCGAATTAGAATAAGAGGGTTTTGTTCTTCATTGACGTTGATAGAGAAGTTGGGCTTACAGGGCCAGCCCTGAGCTGACGGGGCCCGAGGCGATCTCCCGAAATGGGGCCCCATACATACCCAAAAAAAACATATAGATACAAAAATTGCACATTGTTCAAGGTAAAATAAGATATTTTATTATTACAATGAAGCATGACTTCTTTTCGCATTCTACGCAGCAAACTCACTACTTAAATATATAAAGACCCAAAAAAATAAATTTGGGGGCCTAAAAATAATTATACAATTTGTAATTTAACTTTACGCACAAAATATGTATATACAGGTATAAGAAGAAAAAAATTGGGGGGTGGGCTAAAATTGTGCAAAAATCGGTGGCCCGAGGCAGCCGCCCCTCCGGCCTCTACATGGGGGGCGGCCCTGCTTACAGAATAAGTAGGAATTGCTCATAAGCTCTTCAAAGATCGAGACTAGCGACTGTTGACTCCTAGTTTGGTGTGCACAAAACATGCTCACTCATACTAATAAGTTTGAATTTAGTGTGTCAGATTTTCAGGATCAAATAATATCAAAAAGAGATCCAAGAGAGATTCACAAATATACAAACAAGGAAAGCAACAAAGAATAATGGCAAACACAAGCAAAAGAGGAAGATATTCAAAAAGAATTCTTGATTAATTGGTCCACAAGCAAAAGAGGAAGATATCAAGATCTGAATTTTTCTTTCTATTTTCATGAGATTATAATTGTATAAGATTGATTAAAGAGGGAATAGTTTATGGTAAAAAACAGGGTGGATTCAGAATAAACAGCACATGACCAGTCGACCACACTTCGTGATCGGTCGACCGCATCGCAGTCGACCGCAACCATGAGTTGTTTGAGAAGCAGTCGACCTTTCACCTCTCCACTTTACGTCAGAGAGCTGAACGGTCGACCGCACCAATATGACGGTCGACCGCACATTGCGCTGTGTATATTCTTGGAAAGTATTGTTTCCATTTTTGGATTGATACTCTTCCCCATTATTAATATTGACGAATCCACTGTGTCTTTCTTATCTAATTACTTCTGATAAAATTCTTGAGAACTAATCCTTCAGTAAATCAATCCGAGTGTGAGCGTTTATTTGGTTGTATTCTTCAGTCAAGATCATTAATGATCTTGAGGTTTTCTTTTCATTTCTTTTCCACTTCGGTGAGATTGACGGGACTTGGATTAGAAGTCCTGTGGGTGTAATAGGTCTCTCGGCCTGAATCCGAGAATCACTGTACAAGGGTTTTGAGTATAGTGGAACGCCTGTGGAGAATTGCTACAAGTAGGTGGTGTGGACGTAGACCTAGGGATCGAACCACGTAATATCGCTGCGTCATCTGTGTTTGCTTTTCTTATCACTCTTGCATTTACTTTACTTTATTTTATTTTATTTTTTAATTTCGCACGATCACCCTAAGGGGTGGTGATTTACAGTGGTATCAGAGCGAGGTGCTTATAAAAAGCTTAAAAGCTTAAGCAAAAAGTCCAATGGCCGAAATCCCTCCTCCCCAAAACTTGTACTCATCGGAGCCTTTCGTATCCAATGGGACAAGTCTTACACGATCACCATTTTTTATGAAAAATGCTATGACGTCTGGAAAGTTCGTATGTCTCATTTTTTACAGATGCTCGGAGAAGAGGTATGAAATGTATGTATCAACAAAACAAAAATCCCAGTTAGCGATGGAAAGATTGCATTCACACCGGCGGAGTTATCCCTCAAAACAGCAAATTCCAAAGCCATGACGGCTCTTTATGCAGGGTTGAACAATGAAGAGCTAATGCGATGCGGGCGTAACTGCAAAACAGCCTACGAGATCTGGAACAACATGCTGAAGCAGCATGAAGGAACCGCTTCCTAGGTAAAAGCTAAAGTGAATTTGTGTTTCTATAAATTTGATGTATTTTGCATGTTGCCAGGTGAAAATGTGGACCAAATGCTCGCCCGTTTCGATATCATTGCCCACGAGCTTGAGATCTTGGGTAAGGGACCGAAAGGTCGGAAAGCTCATAAGCTGTCTCACGCCAGAGTGGGACGTTAAGGCCGCGGCAATGAGAGACTCTCGAAGAGAAGGGATTTGACTATTATGGATTTCAAGGAAAGCAAAAGACGTACGAGATGAAAATGTTGGAGACAAAAAGATACAGGCAAAATATCGGGATTGAACCTAAGACTGAGGAGAAAACTATTGCACTAAAGGCAGAAAAGGCCCGACCATCAAAAGCTGAGTCTAATCATGAGGAGTCAAACGAGGACATTGCGCTATTAACAAAACAATTTTGTAAGTACCTCAAACACAAGAAATATGGCAGGTATTAAGAAGAAAGGAAAAAGGATAAGGAGGATGTGTGCTACAAGTGCAAGAAGCCCCAACACATCCGTGCAAACTGTCCTATTCAACAAAACAGAAACAGGGACCACTATTGCTCAAATCCAAGACAGAAAAAGAAGGCGCTAAAAGTAACTTGGCTAGACTCGGATTCAAGTGAGAAAGAGCAAGGTTACGACAACGTCGACTTCATGGCTCTTGGGAGTGGTGAGGTGCAATCACCTTCTCAAGAAGAGGTAATCGAACAACCAACTTATGATGAACTTGTAGATATGTGTAATGGTTTGAAAGACCATGCCAAGAAACTAAGTCGTGAACTTAGGCAATATAAACAAAATTCTAATGAAATATATGACGTTTGCATAACAAAAAATCACAAACTGAAAAATAAGAATGCCCTAGTCTTGGAAAAACTTGAGTCATGTCAAAATGATATTGATATTTTGCTAGAAGAAAATGAGATTTTAAAACAACAAATTTGTGAATCGCTAGCAAAGCATGATGATCACTTAAGAGAGATTCAGGAGAAATCTATTTATATTGTCAAGCTCACAAATGACTTAGATGAATGTAAAAGAAAATTTGATGAAGTAGTGGAAGGATGTAATGAAGCCCTTAAACAAAATAGGATTCTTGACGCCACACTAGATACTCTTCGTTGGAACACAAAAGACGATGAGATAACTAAAAAAAGACTGTGTAAAAAGGTAATTTAGCTTGAAAAAATTATTGAAAAGCATGAAGGGCCCAATTACTTTATTACAAAAGATTCAATATCCTATCATGATAATCGAGGACTTGGTTACAAAGAGCCAATACCTCATTAAAAACCATCATGTCATACACACTTGAATAAAAATCAACACAATCACAAAACAAATATAAATCATACAAGTGTGCATGACCCAAGGCATAGTCGAATCACATGTAATTTTTGCTGTAGACTCAAGCATCTTTCTTATAACTGTTCACTAAAATGTATTACTATCTTGTGTGGATGAGAAAGGAAACAAATGCAGGTTTAAAACAAATTTGGGCACGCAAAATTATACCTACTAATCTTGATGTAGGTACCCCAACGCATCAAGACTAAAGATCGGTGGTACCTTGATAGTGGATGCTTAAATCACATGACTGATGACAGCAGATATTTTTCATCACTATCAAGGAAAAAGGGGAAGGACATCATCTTTGGAGATAATAGCACTGGTCAAACCATTGGTAAAGGTAAAATTAACTTTGGTTCCCCATGCTCCATTGAGGATGTTCTTTTGGTAAGAGGTCAAAAGCATAACTTAATTAGTATTAACCAACTATGTGATAAAGGGTACACTGTCGCGTTTGATAAAAATACATGCACTGTACTAGATGACAATAAATCTTGTTTACTTCTTGCTAACAGATGCAACAATGTATATGTCATAAATTCAAATGAATTAGCACATGAAAGTATGAGATGTTTTGTCGCACGAAATGAGGATGGATGGCTATGGCATCGAAGGCTAGGTCACACGGCCATGGACAATCTCAACAAACTTGTAAGCAAGGAGCTTGTGAGAGGAATTCCCAAAATCAAATTCGAAAAAGACAAACCGTGTGAGTCATGCCAATTTTGTAAGCAAACGAAAAGCTCTCATAAACCAAAGAAAATGGTATCAACTTCTAAACCCCTTGAACCATTACACATGGATCTTTTTGGTCCATCACGAACACGTAGTAATGGTGGTGCACGATATGCTTTTGTAATTGTTGATGATTATAGTGGATTTACTTGGGTTGCCTTTTTACCACAAAAAGATGACACAGTGTATGTATTTCAAAAATTCTGTCATAGAGTGGAAAATGAGAAAAACCTCACCATTGTTACTATTCGTAGTGATCATGGTGGGAAATTTCAAAACAAACTCTTCACATCATTTTGTGACAAAAAGGAAATAAAACATGAGTTCACATGTCCTCGCACTCCCCAACAAAATAGGGTTGTTGAAAGGAAGAATCGATCTCTTCAAGAAATTGCTCGTACCATGCTTAGTGAAAAAGAACTACCCAAATTATTTTGGACAGAGGCTGTCAAAACAGCATGCTATACCATAAACCAAGTAATCATTAGAAAATATCTTGAAAAAACTCTTTTTGAACTATATTATGACAAAACTCTCAACCTAAGCTACTTCCGTGTCTTCAGATGCAAAGTATTCATTTTAAATACCCTTGATAACTTGGGGAAGTTTGATCGTAAAAGTGATGAAGGTGTTTTCCTAGGATATTCTCTTAGTAGCAAAGCATATCATGTATTCAACAAAAAAAGATGCACAATTCAGGAATCTGTTGATGTTATTTTTGATGAAACTAATCCCTACTCCAAAGAAATATTACATGTTATTGATGATGATGAGACAGGGGTTCGTGTTGAAAAGAAACATGTTCATATTGAAGAAGAACCACAAGCAAATGATCAAAATCAAGTGGTGCTTCAAGACAAAGATGAACCAAAAAATCAAATCAATGAGATTCCTACACAACAAATTGATGCCATGAAAAATGAAAATATACAACATCAAGGTTCAACAAGTGAGAGACGTCCTGCATGGAAAATCATGTCTAGTCATCCTTCATCTCTTATACGAAGTGATATGTCCAAAGGGATAACTACTCGCACTCAAGCTCAAAATTTTATGTGTTTTACCGCTTTCGTTTCCATACTTGAACCTAAGAATATTAAGGAGGCCTTGCAAGATAATGAATGGATCATTGCAATGCAAAAAGAACTTAATCAATTCGAACGGAATCAAGTATGGAGACTTGTTCCTCGACCTCACAATAGGACTATACTTGGCACTAAGTGGGTGTTTAGAAACAAGTTAGACAAATCCGGTTCCATCACTAGGAATAAGGCCCGTCTTGTTCTACAAGGTTATAATCAACAAGAGGGTGTAGATTTTGATGAAACTTTTACACCAGTTGCTAGGCTTGAAGCCATTCATATTTTACTTGCTTTTGCTGCATATATGGATTTTACTCTTTCAAATGGATGTTAAAAGTGCATTTTTAAATGGATTTATTTCGGAAGAAGTTTATGTGGCACAACCACCGGGATTCACTGATCCCACACATCCAAATCATGTTTTTCGGCTTGATAAAGCTCTTTATGGTTTGAAGCAAGTCCCTCATGCTTGGTATGAACGACTGAGTTCGTTTCTTCTCCACATAGGATTTTCTAAAGGAAAAGTCGACACTACACTATTTGTAAAACATGTTTTTAAAGACATTTTAATCGTTCAAATTTATGTTGATGATATTATATTTGGATCCACTAATGAAAATCTTTGCAATGAGTTTTCAAAGCAAATGCAGGATGAGTTCGAAATGAGTATGATGGGAGAACTAACGTACTTCCTTGGACTTCAAATACAACAAAGAAATGATGGCATATTTATAAACCAATCCAAGTACGCAAAAGATCTTGTCAAGAAGTTCGGACTTGAAAATGCCAATGCTTACAAAACTCCGATGGCCACTACCACTAAGCTATCCAAAGACGAATCTGGTAACAATGTTGATATTTCTACTTACAGAGGTATGATCGGTAGTTTACTTTATATTACTGTATCTCGTCCTGATATTATGTTTAGTGTCTGTTTATGTGCACATTTTCAATCGTGTCCCAAAGAGTCATATTTGGTTGCCGTTAAGCGTATCATTCGATATCTTAAAGGCACACCGAACACTGGTCTTTGGTACCCAAAAATAGAAATTTTTCTCTTGTAGGATACTCTGATGCAGATTATGCCGGGAGCTTGACAGATGGTACATGCCACTTCTTGGGCGACTGCCTTGTCTCGTGGGTATCCAAGAAGCAAAATTCTGTTACTCTCTCTACTGCCGAAGCTGAGTACATTGCTGCAGGAGCCTGTTGTGCGCAGGTTTTATGGATGAAACATACTCTCGAGGATTATAAGGTATTCTTTGATCATATTCCAATAAAATGTGACAACACTAGCACCGCTCATATGACCAAAAATTCTGACCAACACAATCGCACGAAACACATTGATATTAGGTATCATTTCATTAAAGATCACTTTCAAAAAGGGGATATTTTACTTGAGTATATTTCTACTGAATCGCAACTTGCTGATATTTTTACAAAACCTTTAGACGAAAAACGTTTTTACGTCTTGAGAGGAGCACTAAATATTATTGATCTTTCCGCCTTGTTATGTTATGACCCAAATTGCCAAATTGCTCTTAGGGCCCATTGGGCTTAGTATCTTCATATATGTAATACTTAGAATCAAATGAATACTAATCAACATTTTGCCCTAATCTCTCTCTCTCTCATAGCCGACATCTTCTTCTTCCTCTCTTCTCTTCCATCTTCTCAAACCCTAACAATCCACAACCCATTCAAATCCTAACAAACTGGTGTCAGAGCCAACACCGAACTCCTGATCCCTACTCCCAATCACTTCCGCTACCTTCTCCCGATCACTTCTCCCGGTCCTCTCCAGATCTAGTTCCCGTCCAGATCAGATCCCGAGTTCCAGAACCAGTCCAGATCCGGCCAACCGACTGCCCAGATCAGTCCCGATCTCTTCCAGATCTGATTGCTTCGTCCAGTCCATCCCGGTTGCTGATTGATTCCGGAGGTATTCATCCCGCAGCACTACTTCGTCTAAGCATTGGAGGAGGAAGGATATCAAGAAGGAAGGTTTGATTTTTGTGATTTGAGTAATTAATTTTTGGGGGAAAAAATTTTGGTGTTTTGTTGAATTGGGTTCAAGAAATTTGTATGGATATGTCGGGGAAATACGATATTGAGAAGTATGATGGGAAGACGAGTTTTGCATTATGGCAAGTGCGTATGGCAGCGATCTTGTCGAGCCAAGGCGTTAAGGATGCCATTTTTGGTCGAGAAAAATTGATTGATGCGGTGACGGATAAGAAATGGAGAGAGATGGATGATAAAGCGCTCTCTATTATCCAATTGTGCTTGAGCGATTCGACATTGCAAGAGGTCCTATCGGAGAAGACCGCTAAGGCTTTGTGGGAGAAGTTGGAGAACATCTACATGAAGAAGTCCCTCACCAATCGACTGCGGTTGAAGTTACGCCTCTACACTCTTCGCATGGTTGAAGGTACATCAATTTCCGATCATATTACGGAGTTTGTATCTATTTTGAATGATTTAAGTAAGATTGATGTTAAGGTGGAGGATGAGGACCAAGCCCTTTTGTTATTATGCTCATTGCCCGCATCATACAAGGCTTTTAGAGACATATTGATTTATAGTAGAGATAAAATTTCTCTAGAGGATGTTAAGAGCAATTTGCAAGCCAAGTTGCACATTGATAGTGAGATGACCAATAATGAGAAAGGGAGCCAAGGTATTGGTTTAGTTGTTGATCGAGGTAGGTCATGGGACCGAAACTCGAAAGATACAAGGACCCGTTCGAAGTCTAGGCACAAGAATTTGACGTGCAACTATTGTAAGAAGAAGGGACACATTAAGGCCGATTGTTTCAAGCTCAAAAATAAACAAAAGGCGGATAGTAAAGGTTCTTCTTCGGAGGAGGCCAATGTGGCCGAATGTGACACGGTTGATACCCTTTGTGTGACAGATACTAATGTTGATGATATGCATTGTTGGGTGATGGATACGGGTGCTTCGCAATACATGACTCCGAATAGAGATTGGTTTGAGACTTATGAGCCTACGAATGGTAAGGTTCTCATGGGGAACAACAATGTGTAAGGTTGCCGGGATTGGTTCGGTGACAATTAAGTTCCATGATGGAAAGGTCCGAAGGTTGACGGGTGTGAGGCATATACCCGATTTGTCTAAGAATTTGATTTCTTTGGGGTCTCTTGAAGAAAAGGGGTGTAAATTTCAAAGTGAAGGTGGAGTCCTTAGAGTCTCTAAAGGGGCTCTCACAATCATGAAGGCAAAGAGAATTGGAACTCTTTATTTCTTACAAGGTTCCACGGTCACGGGCTCGGCCGCCATTGCACGTTCGGGTACTATGTCGGATGAGGATACTACCAGGCTCTGGCATATGAGATTGGGGCATATGAGCGAGCGAGGAATGACCATTTTGAGCAAGAGAGGCTTGTTATGTGGCCAATGCACGAG
The DNA here is from genome assembly GCA_017893485.1 of Hemerocallis citrina. Taxonomy (NCBI): domain Eukaryota; kingdom Viridiplantae; phylum Streptophyta; class Magnoliopsida; order Asparagales; family Asphodelaceae; genus Hemerocallis; species Hemerocallis citrina. Next base: position 257,171,730 of record CM030365.1, read on the forward strand.
CAACTTGGAGTTTTGTGAGCATTGTGTATTTGGCAAGCATAAGAGGTTGAGCTTCTCCACGGCCATTCATTCGACCAAGGGAACACTTGACTACATCCATTCGGATCTTTGGGGACCTTCTCGTGAGCCTTCCAAAGGTAATGGTTCTCGTTACATGCTTACTCTCATTGATGATTTCTCAAGGAAGGTTTGGGTTTATTACTTGAAAGAGAAAAGTGATGTGTTTCGCACCTTCAAAGAATGGAAGTCACTTTTGGAGAACCAAACAGGAAGGAAAGTTAAGAGGTTGAGAACCGATAACGGTTTGGAGTTTTGCAACCGTGAGTTTGATAATTTTTGCAAGGCTGAAGGGATTGCACGACACAAGACGGTGGTCAACACTCCACAACAAAATGGTGTTGCAGAAAGGATGAATAGGACACTACTTGAAAGGTCTAGAAGTATGCTTTCAAATGCGGGTTTAGGCAAAGAGTTTTGGACGGAAGCCATCAACACATCCTGCTATTTGGTGAATCGATCTCGTACCACTTCAATTGAGTTGAAGACACCCGAAGAAGTGTGGTCGGGTAAGACGGCCGATTATTCGAATTTGAGGGTGTTTGGTTGTCCCGCTTATGCACATGTGAATGAAGGAAAGTTGGAGTCTAGATCGAAGAAGTGTATTTTTGTTGGGTATCCCGCAAATGTGAAGGGATATAAGTTGTGGTGTCCCGAATCATCCAAGTTTCTTATTTCAAGAGATGTCATTTTCAATGAGTCGGCCATGTTGAAGGCAAATGATGTTGCACCCGAGCCGACTATTAAGGAGAATGAGAAGGTTGAGAAGAAGGTGGAGTTTGAGGTGCCGGTCCAAGAAGGTGATGATTTGATCTCACATGATGATGTCAATTTGGAGGAAGCCCAAGAAGAGGCACAACCGTATGCATTGGCAAGGGACCGAGCTAGAAGAGAAACAAGACCACCTACGAGGTATGGATACTCCGACTTTGCTTATTGTTTGGCAATTGCAGAGGATGTGGAGTATTGTGAGCCATCTTCCTACAAAGAAGCTATTTCTTCTAAAGATGCGGCCAATTGGGTTGCCGCTATGAATGAAGAGTTACAATCTTTGCAACAAAATGAGACTTGGTCTCTTGTAAAGCCTCCCAGTGGTAAGAGGATTGTGATTTGCAAGTGGGTGTTTAAGAGGAAGATTGATGGCTCAAATCCTGCGGATTTTCGATACAAGGCAAGGCTAGTGGCTAAAGGGTATAGTCAAGTCCAAGGTGTGGACTTCAATGATGTGTTCTCTCCCGTAGTTAAGCACACCTCCATTCGAGTTTTGCTCTCTTTGGTGGCAATGAAGGATTTGGAATTGGAGCAAATGGATGTGAAAACTGCCTTCTTGCATGGTGATTTGGAGGAGCAGATTTACATGAGCCAACCGGAGGGTTTTGAGGTTGCGGGAAAGAAGGACCGTGTGTGTCTTTTGAAGAAGTCCCTTTATGACCTTAAGCAATCACCGCGGCAATGGTATAAGAAGTTTGACTCATTCATGGTGAGTATTAATTTCCATCGTTCCAATTATGATAGTTGTGTTTACTTCAAGAAGTTGGATGGTGGGGATTTCATTTACTTGTTGCTCTATGTGGATGACATGTTGATTGCATCCTCAAACTTGAAAGAAGTTAGGAGGTTGAAAGAGCAACTAAGTTCGGCATTTGAGATGAAAGATTTGGGGGCCGCCAAAAGGATTCTCGGGATGGAGATCACAAGGGATAGGTCCAAGAGAAAGTTATTTCTTTCACAAAAGAGCTTTGCCGAGAAAGTGCTACGCCGTTTTGGCATGGAGAAAGCGAAAGTTGTTTCAACACCTCTTGCGGCGCATTTCAAGCTTTCGGCCGCTTTAAGCCCAAAATCCGATGATGAGAAGAAATATATGGAAAAGGTTCCATATTCAAGTGCAGTCGGGAGTCTCATGTACTTGATGGTGTGTACTCGACCCGACATTGCTCAAGCCGTTAGTGTGGTAAGTAGATATCTCTCTTGTCCGGGGAAAGGGCATTGGGAAAAGGTGAAGTGAATCTTCCGCTATTTGAGAGATACTATTGATGCTTGCTTGGAGTTTGGTAATGGCAAGAAACTGACGGGCTTTGTGGATGCGGATTTTGCGGGTGATTTGGACAAGAGGCGTTCCTTGACGGGTTATGTCTTTACCCTTGGAGATTGTGCAATTAGTTGGAAGTCTACACTTCAAGCCACTGTTGCACTCTCAAGTACTGAGGCCGAATACATGGCAATTACTGAGGCTATTAAGGAGGCTATTTAGCTCAAGGCATTTGTTGGTAAGATGTCTTCACTCGAGGGTCCTATTACGGTGTTTTGTGACAACCAAAGCACGATCCATTTGACTAAGGACCGCATGTACCATGAGAAGACGAAGCACATTGACATTCGATACCATTTTGTTCGAGATGTGATCTCGGAAGGCAAGGTTGCCGTGAAGAAGATTGGTACCGAATTGAATCCGGCCGATATGCTCACAAAGCCTCTTCCAATTGCAAAGTTCAAGCTTTGTTCAAGTTTGATGTCGGTTTGTTTCTAGCTAGTTTGAGCTAGTTTTGTTTCTAGCATGTTGCTAGTATATCTTTATGTTTACCTTTGTTTAGGTTATGTTTGCTTTGTGTTTTTAGTTTGTTTTAGATGCAATTTGGTTCAAGGTGGAGATTGTTATGTTATGACCCAAATTGCCAAATTGCGCTTAGGGCCCATTGGGCTTAGTATCTTCATATATGTAATACTTAAAATCAAATGAATACTAATCAACATTTTGCCCAAATCTCTCTCTCTCTCATAGCCGACATCTTCTTCTTCCTCTCTTCTCTTCCATCTTCTCAAACCCTAACAATCCACAACCCATTCAAATCCTAACACGCCTGAACATTTTTTTTGTCGGTCGAATGTACGGTCGACCGGCATGCTCTCGGTTTCTTAATTACTTTTCATCTCAATTAACTTTTGCTTATTGCGGTCGACCGGTTCGCCCTCTGTGGGCTCTGTTGGTTTTGCATCGACTGTGCAGTCGACCGGTATGCTCTCTGGAAATCTCTTGAAAAACCGCAGAATACGGTCGACCGGGCGGTCGACCGGTTCTCTCTCTGGCCTATATTTTCAAAGTCTTCTAAAATTACTGTTCCTCTCAAAATTTTTGATTTTCTTTGATTTCATGTGTATTGGAATCTAAGATATTATGAAGAGCACTCACTGTATAGCAAAGAGTCTCGCTATCAACGGTATCATGTAAGAAGATTCTCTTCCATTTTTTAACAAAATTGTATTCATTGTAATATCATAATATGTTTTCTCATTGGTGTTTTCATTGATCATTTATTTTACGAACTTTCCAAGATTTATTTTTGAACTTATGTTTCCTCTATTTATCCCCTCTTGGTGTGTTCCAAAAAGGGGGAGAATTATAATTATTGAATGTTTTCAATATGATTTCCTCTTCTGATTTCATAAATCTTCAAATTATTTATATGAAAATCTGTATTATAGGATGTGCTAAATTCAGAGGGAGTATTCATATGTTGTGCTTTAAATTTTCAAACATTCATGCATGTTTTATTCACACCAAAAAGGGGAGATTGTTGCATGGTTTTAAATCTCGAATTTCGGACTCGTCTCGACAAGGGATGTTTCGTCTCGGATCGGAGATATCGGAGGAGATCTCGAAAAAATGTGATCGTATCGGATGCTCATTTCCTATACTCAATATTTTTTTTATTACTAAATAAAATATTATATGTCCTACATGTCATTTATAATATAAAATATTGTATTATATAACTAATGACATGAATCAATTACGGTAAATTTTTGCATAATTTAAAAATAATATAGAAGAGAATGTAATAGAAGTATATAACTAAATTGAATTTGCATTAATTAGAAAAAATATAATAAACTTACTTGACTTTGCATATATACAAACAATAGCGATACGAAATCCTCGCATTATTTTAGCTTAAGGTCCTATATTGAAAGACATATATGCAAAAAGTAATTTTTTTAAAAAATATATTCACAATAACCTTTGTGTCTATTTCGGCTGATATTTCGGCAATTCGGCAATATTTCGGCCGATGTTTCGGTAGTTTCGGCGAAAATCTACACATTTCGGTCCAAAACAATGTAGAGTATAAAATATGTGATTTCGTATTGGCAAGCTAGCCGAAGCAAAATTTTGGCCGAAATTTCGACCGTATCGGAGGAAATTTAAAACAGTGGATTGTTGACTCCTAGTTTGGTGTGCACAAAACGTGCTCACTCATGCTAATAAATTTGAATTTAGTGTGTCAGAGTTTCAGGATCAAATAATATCAAAAAGAGATCTAAGAGAGATTCACAAATATACAAACAAGTAAAGCAACAAAGAATAATCGCAAACACAAGCAAAAGATGAAGATATTAAAAAAGAATTCTTGATTAATTGGTCCACAAGCAAAAGAGGGAGATATCAATATCTGAATTTTTCTTTCTATTTTCGTGAGATTATAATTGTATAAGATTGATTAAAGAGGGATTAGTTTATGGTAAGAAAACAAGGTGGATTCGGAATAAACAAAGCATGACCGGTCGACCGCACTTCGTGATCGGTCGACCGCATCGCAGTCAACCGCAACCATGAGTTGTTTGAGAAACAGTCGACCTTTCACCTCTCTACTTTACGTCAGAGAGCTAAACGGTCGACCGCACCAATATGACGGTCGACCGCACATTGCGCTGTGTATATTCTTGGAAAGTATCGTTTCCATTTTTGGATTGATACTCTTCCTCATCTATTAATATTGACGAATCCACCGTGTCTTATCTAATTACTTCTGATAAAATTCTTGAGAACTAATCTTTCAGTAAATCAATCCGAGTGTGAGCGTTTATTTGGTTGTATTCTTCAGTCAAGATCATTAACGATCTTGAGGTTTTCTTTTCATTTCTTTTCCACTTCGGTGAGATTGACAGGACTTGGATTAGAAGTCCTGTGGGTGTAATAGGTCTCTCGGCCTGAATCCGAGAATCACTGTACAAGGGTTTTGAGTATAATGAAATACTTGTGGCGAAGAATTGCTACAAGTAAATGGTGTGGACGTAAACCTGGGGGTCGAACCACGTTATATCGCTGCGTCATCTGTGTTTGCTTTTCTTATCACTCTTGCATTTATTTTACTTTATTTTAATTTTTTTTTAATTCCGCACGATCATCCTATTCAGCTCCCTTAGGGTGATTTACAGTGACTTAAAGTTGTGAGCTGAAGATGTTTCACTATAATCTATTATTGAATGCAGTGGAAAAGCGCCACCTTTTGCTTAAATAAAAGTATCAATAGAAGCCTACGGATGATCGTTCAGCATGTTAAGATCCGTCAACCTGCACGCCTTCAGACATCTAGGAAAAGGCACACGAAACCTTCTATGACCTTTGAAAAGGGAACAACGGGAGGGTCAACGGGTGATGGTGATACCAACAGTTGAATAATGCCTTGCATTTAAGCAGCATAAGATAGGCAAAAGTGGAAGGAGGCCAAGCCCAATCAAAGGAGGCCAAGCCCAATCAAAGGAGGCTAAAATCAAAGCATACTAGAATTTGATTACTTGTTAGGAAAAACTTGAAATCCATTTTGGACAATCAAGTGCACAACGATGAAAAAAAAAAGTTTTTTATTTAGTCCCACATGTAATAACTAAGAAATAGGCACTAAGGATTCTGACACCTTATCCATTTGAAGGATTATCAAGAAACCGTAATGTCATCACACACATGAGAAACTATGATGAAAGCCAATGCAAAGTTGCAAATTTAAGGCCCAGTGCAAGAAACATGTTAACCCGGCACGAGAAATACATCCAACAGTAAAGTCCAATAAATGTCACTTAGCAGATATTTCCCAATTGCCCTTTTAAATTTTTATTGTTATTTCTGACACATTTTTGAACAGATTTAATAGCTAGCCATGCCATTTCCTTCCTTGCATAAGTTTCGACCCCTAATCGTCCATCTCTCTTTTTACTTTCGTACAAAGAGAAGAGCAGTCATCTTCCTATAGCTCTCACTCCCCGTCATCATCTCACATACTTAATGCAAACATCCACAACAATCTACAACTGGGTACTATTCAGATAATACAAAGTCAACTAATACTCTTATCAAAGTTCATGCAATTCAAGGAAACCGAGCAAGTTGGGAGCCCGTTGTACCTTGGGATGTCCTTACAGATATAACCAATACGAGAGGACAATATGTTGTTAAGGCAGTGCTCATCCAACTAGGACAGCCATTTCTTTATTCTTAAATGTATTATATATGTATCATACACCGCATTAGTCTAATTACAACCTACTATTTGTATAGAAAATTCAAATTTCAAAATATCTAACTATTTAATCTATCAATCCTTATAAAATACATGGACCTGGAAAACCAGCAGTGTCAAGCTCAGGAAATTTGAGGAAAGAATTCAGCTGACGGGAATGATGTTTCCATTATTTTGCAAGAGCAAGTTAGACGATTAATGTTTTATATCTATCAGTTATTGTTGGTTGATAGTTGGTAACTTGGTATTGTGAGCAAGTGTCATTTAACATATGTCCATTAGCTAATATAGGACAGGCATGTCTAGGAGTTGTGAAGAGCATAATAATTACATTATGGCAAGGGTATCTGAGGTATCCATTACCAACAATTAACCTCTATTCAATTGATAATTAGGATTTCAAATGGAAGAAAATATGAAGATCTCTCCACAGGTTTCGAAGAGGGTGAGATCTCAAACTGTGTGTAATTTTAATAATCCTTTATATGGTTTTAAGGAAAAGTTCCTCCCTTTTTCCACTGAACATAAACTTTGGACATAGACCATGTCTGGTCAAACCTTGTAAACCTGTTTGTGTTTTCTGCATTGTGCTTGGTTTGTGGATTTAGCCTTTGTGTTGATTGCTGTGTGGACTGTGGAGTGACAGGGATTCAATATAGCTTTCGTAATATGGTGGTTTCTCAGCTCCTTTCGCTAGTGATAAGTAGATTCAAACATATTTAACTGTCAAAATAAGGAAATCCACGACTTGGGGTTTCATGTTCAGTTGATGGTGACAGTATTTATTGGACAGCGTTGAGTAGCCAATAGGTTCCAATTCTTGTATCTATAACAAAACTACATAGACGCCTAGATGGATAGCTTTTTCCTTAGAGTAAGCCCTTTCAACAGTAAAATCAAGCAGTCAGACATCGCTAGCATAATTAGAATCACTAGATATTAATCATAATACTTTTGGTGCATGAGCTTCCTAAGGAAAACTGGGAGATGGAGTCATTTAGATGCAGAGAATTGACTGAATTTTCAGCTCCTTAACATAAAAAAGCAATACCACAGTATGTGTGTATTGATTTAATGAACAAATCGGAAATTAGTGTTTCGAAGTCGGTCATCAAAGAGTCCAAAATTAGGCAAGAAAAGTTTGAAATTAGATAAAAGAACTGGCGGTACCATCAGCAGTTGTGCTGATAAGTAGCTTAATTTATAAAAATAAAGTATCAATACAATAAACTTTTACAGTTTCACATGAAACTGTTTACTACAATCTAAAAGGATCAAATATTCTACTTCTTCTATTTCTTTTTTCTTTCTTTTTTTAATGTCATCTGAGCTTCCAGTTCCAGAATTTTATTTACCTATGAGAACAGGTAATTTGTAAAAGAACTGCTAGTACGATCAGAAGTTGCGATGCTACCTCACCTAATGCATAAAACTAACTATGAATACAGTAACCTTTTAGAGTTTCGCATGAAACCGTATACTGCAATCTAAAAGGAGCAAATATTCTATAATACTTTTTTATTTTTTTATTTTTAGTTTTTTAATGTCATATCAGCTTCCCGTTCCAGAATTTTATTTATCTATGAGGACAGTAATTCATAAAAGAACAGACAATATGATTAGAAGATCTACTGCTACCTTGAATAGTAAAAGTTAAACGTTACAAATAATCACATTTGCAGGCTTTCATACTTCACCATTTACTACATTCTAAATGGAGTAAATTTAAAAGAACATTGTTAATTGTGTGGACGGGTATCATTCAGATGGCACACTTCATATTTAGGGCCACCTGAGGTCTTTCTGTGAGTTAAGAAATTTCAATGGCACACTGTTTCAAAAATACTTTTTTTTTAAAAAAAAATTAATACCACATTAATTAGTTATAAATTTGTCTCAATGTGATACTTTGGTATGCCCTTCATCTTTTACAAGTTGAAGTTTTAGTATAGGGAGTCTACTAAAGGTCTAACTTCGTCATGAGATTTCAAAAACCATGTATTTCTCCAGTACCACTTATGTATAAGAGATCTAAGTTGTGGTCATTGAAATGGTCATGAGATTTCAAAAATCATGTATTTCTCCAATACCACTTATGTATAAGAGATCTAAGTCGTGGTCACTGAAATGGTCTGTTATTTTTTATTGATTCACTTAACTGGATACAATGTATAGTATATATACAATATGCATAAGCATGGGCTCTACCCGGATTATAACAACTAATACAACTACAACAATATATCTAGTACTCCTCAAGTTGGAGCATATATATCATAGATGCCTAACTAGTAATTGATGAACTATATTCTGGCGCTGGCAAAAGGCTTTGTGAGAGCATCGGCTAACTAGTGATCAGTGCTAATATGTCTACCCTCTATTTGTGGTGGCTCATACGGAGTGCCACCAATTTTGTTACGAATCACATGACAGTCAACTTCACTATGTTTGGTCCGTTCATGCAACACAACATTAGTGGTTATATGTATGGCATGTTGGTTGCCACTATATAGATGCATCAACTCATGTTGGACAACCCCCAACTCACTAAGCAAACGCTTGAACCAATTCATCTCACACATGAAATCAGTCATAGCACGATACACAGATTCCGCACTCGAACGAGAGATCGCATTCTGTTTCTTGCTCCTCCAAGAAACTATGTTTCCCCCGACAAATACGCAATATCCTATTGTGGATTTCCTGGTGGTTGGACAACAAGCCCAATCAACATCTAAGAAATCGGTAATTCGACAATGTTCACAGTCAATATACATCAATCATCTGCGTGGAGAACTCTTCAAGTACTGAAAAATTCTCATAACGGCATCCCAATGGCTCGAACGAGATGAAGCCGTGAACTGACTCACCATACTCACTGAATATGCAATATCTAGATGAGTAACTGTAAGATAATTCAATTTTCTTACAAGCCTCATGTATCTCCCTGGATCTTCCAATAGGTCTCCCTGATCTGGCAATAGAGTTTGGGTCATCGGAGTGTGATGGCTTGTACCATAACATACCACTCTCAGTAAGTATGTCCAACACATACTTACTCTGTGATAAGAAAATTTCATCCATAGATCGAGCTATCTTGATCCCTAAGAAATACTTCAATCTTATGAGATCCTTAGTCTGAAACTTTTGTTGAATATACAACTTCAAATCTTGAATGTCATTCTGATCATCTCCTGTAATCATAATGTCATCATCAACATGTACAACTAAAATGATCATCTTCCCCTGATGATGTCGATAGAACACATAATGATCACTATCACTCCTCTTCAACCCAAAACTCATGACAACCTCAGTGAAACAGCCAAACCAAGTACGGGAAGACTGTTTGAGTTCCTACAAAGATCGTTTCAAGCAACAGACTTTTATAGTCTCAGCTTTACTAACAAAAATGGAGGTTGCTCCATATAAACCTCCTCCAAAAGAATGCTATTTAGAAAGGCATTCTTCACATCAAATTGGTGGGCGACCAATGAAAACGAGCAGTCAAGGCAACAATGATCCAAACAGCAGATATTTTGGACACATGTGAGAATGTCTCATCATAATCAATGTCATGTCTGTGAATAACTTTTAGCAATCAATCGAGTTTTTATGCGAGCCAGAGAACCATCTGGATTTACTTTAACAGTGTTCACCCACTTACAACCAATACAATGTTTGCCAGATGGAAGGGGAACCAGATCACATGTATCATTTTCCTCTAGAGCAGCCATCCCTTCCTGCATAGTCTGGCTCCAACCAAGGTGTGATAATGCCTCTGATAATGACATGGGAACATGGTGAATGGTGTCCAACCATCTAACACAGACGAAGGCATGCATTTGATAAGATGACATGCAGTAAGAACCGCATCCCCCTAAAAATATTGAGGAACCTGTCCATGAAGGAGTATGGTCCTAGCAACCTCCAACAAGTGACGGTTCTTGCACTCTGCAACACCATTTTGTTGAGGGGTATAAGGACAAGAAGACTCATGAAAAATACCACAAGATGACATAAAACTAGTGAACTTATAAATAAAATACTCTTTTGCATTATCACTACGCAAAATTTGAACGGAAACATCAAACTGGGTTCTTATCTCAGCACAGAATGATTTAAAATTTGAGAAAACTTCGTACCAATATTTCATTAAATATAACCAAGTTACTCAAGAGTAGTCATCAACAAAGGTAACAAAATATCAAAAACCACCACCAAACTGGGATTGAAAATGAAAATGTCCCCAAACATCAGAATGAACTAAACCGAAAGGTCGACTCGACCGTTTACTAACTCTATGAGGGTAAGACATGCAAGGGTTTACCTAATTGGCATGACTCACAAGATATTAAGATAACTCCTTAAAATAAGATAATTTAGGCATCAACTTCTTCATATTCTGTAAGGACAGATGTCCCAACTGGCAGTGCAAAACCAATAGCGTGCAAACCCTCAAGCATGCAAATGAGGTAGGAACACTATGAAGTTGATAAAAACCCTCTTATACACGTCTTGTGGCAATCATTTTTTCCAACCCAAGATCCTGAAACACATAACAAACATGATAAAAGGTAATAGAACAATTCAATGTTTTGGTAATTTTTTAACAAATATTAGGTTAAAAGAAAATTCTGGCATATAAAGAACAAAACTAAGTGGTAAAGTGAACGTAAGGTTTACATGTCCGACCCCCAAAACTGAGGTGGTAGAACCATCAGCAAGTCTTACAGATGGATGAAAGGACCTACTAACAAAGGACAATATACCTGGATTCCCAGTCAATATAATCAGAAGCACATGAATCTATTACCCATGATGTCGAAGATGAAGCGGTTGAGCATATGATACATGACTTTGCTAATGTGACAAAAGAAGAATATCGTAGTCGGGGAGTGCAACAGTGCTGGAGAAACTGAATCTCGTCCTCATTTAACTATACGCTAACTGAACTAGAGTCTCCAGAACCAACACACAAACGACGTTCCCGAGCAAAGTGACCAGGCACGTCACACTCGTAACAATTAAATCATAACTACCACCATAACAATCACGATCAACACGTGAGTTGAGAGAAAGTTCAACTCTCCATCCATTCTTGCCATGTAAATCATGAATAGCATTAAGAGCATTTCTGCAATCATCAAAGTTGATGAAAGCAAACCTGATGGCCTTTTTGTAACCCATACACTTCGTAAAACTCCAAAGTCCGGAATTCATCATCTCGTTCTCTTTCAGTCACTTGTGCAACCAAATTACCCACATAAACTTGGGTCATGTTGTCCAAGGAACTCATCTAATCAGCTACAAATTTGGGATTGAAATTGGGAATTTCTGAAACCCTAGCGTCTGGTGGCATCTGGAAACAAAATTGATGATGTCAGCAACATGAGATGATGGCATCAACGACAAGTCCGGTTTGATTGGGTCAAACGGGTCAGGTCCAACAAAATATGACTGTTCAACCGGGTCAGGTTGCATCAGCAACGGGTCGGATCTGGCATGCTATTTTGAATTGTGTTGGAGCGCAGCGGGTTGGGTTGCGGGATCGGATCGGGTTCGAATGCACCAGGTCAGTGCAGGTTGGACCCAGACCTAGATCTCAGTCTGATTTGGAGGAAACCCAAAGACAGCAGCAACAACAATCAGCAATAGACGGTTGTGCGACGATGGGATTAGACGATGGCGAGCAATTGGAGGTCCGGCGACGGCGACCAAGAAGAAGAAGAAGATAGGCGGCTATGGTTTGGAGAGGAGATGGGGTGGCGGCGGCTGGGTCCCATGGCGAGGCCGCGGGTGGTGGACAGCGGCGGCGGTGGCTGGATAAGGTTAGGGTTGAGGCTCTGATACCATGAAATTGTATGTTATTTCTTATTGATTCACATAACTGAATACAATGCCTAATATATATAGAAGATACATAAGCACGGACTCCATCTGGAATATAACAACTAATGCAACTACAATAATATATATAATAGACAAATTCGTCAAAGGTCCACCCATGTCAAGAAAATTCTAGAACACCGATTATAAGTTATTGCTGGAAGTGTTGAAAGTGGTCACTGAAACATGGACTAAGAAGCAAGAAGCATGGACACAAGTAAACTGGAAAGGAAATAGGAGGCATGACTCACCCACAACATAAATTTCAAAATACACCGTAATAACAAACATCAAATAGACCTGTCCAACTACACAACTTTCAAATAGAAATGGCGATCCTTCATAGCTAATCATCAAATAACATCACAAAATCCAATACAAAAATAACATAAACATACACTGATTCACACACAAGCACAATTTCAAGCAAGCATCTGCCAGCCTACGAATAATGACGCAGATGATCATCTAGCATCAAACAAAACACCAAAAATTACAGCATCAAGTACCCTACCATATCTCTTAGAGCATCTCCAATCGTTTTTGCTATTTTGCCAATTTGGCAAAATAGCAAATGACAAATAGTGTTTTGCTACAATCGTCGTTTGCTATAATATAGCAAATGAGAAAAAGAATTGGATGGACGGAACATGTTATTCCGTCTAACCAATTAAAATAACTTTAAAAAAATTATTTGGCAAAATAGACTTTGAAGCAATTTGTTTTTAACTTGGACTTGACAATTGATAAAAAAATTGGAATAAACATGGACTTTGATTAAAATTTCCAAACCAAAGAAATGGAAGGACGGAACATGTTGTTCCGTACGACCATTTCTTTTGGTTTTTTGAGTTATCGGATGGTACAACTTGTACCGTTCGATGTTTTTACCGTCTGATGTTTTTAAAAATAAAAATATGTATAGGACGGAACATGTTGTTCCGTCCGATCTCTAAAACAGTAAAAAAAATATTAAAAAATTATTCGACAAAACATGATGTTTCGTCTGATACGTTTAAAAACAAATTAAAAAATAGAGACGGAACATGTTTTTGCCATATTCGTTTCTCAAATTTGGCAGTTCCTTGTTTGCTAAATTTGACAAAATAGCAAACGATTGCAGAGGTTGTTTGCAATTTTTTTTGCCATTTTGTCAAAATAGCAAACGATTGGAGATGCTCTTATAACACTATCAAAACAAATTAAGCCCTAAAACCTCTAAAGTTTCCACCTTTCTTAGCAAACAAATGGTTTTTTTTTATTTTAAAAAATATGAAACAGACTCCAAATTACCAAGAACTAATGAAAAATCTCGAGAAGTTGATGTTTCGAACCTGAATTGGGTGGAAGGTGCCTGATTCGCAAATGGGAACCCATGAAGTCGAGATCTTGACCAAATCTTCTCAAATCCCCAGATCAAAACACGAAATTTCCAAAAGTAGGGCTAAAATTAGGTCAGAATCTAATAATAGAGGAGAGGATCTTACCATCTTCTTCGATTGAAAACCCTAACTCTGAATTTTCGAAACCCTCGAAACCCTAATGGAAGATTCAATTCTTGAACTTTGAACAAGGAAGGCGGGGAAATGGGGATTTTTTTTATAATATATGCCATTTTCCGAAACTATTTACAGAAATAAAACATTTGCCAAACTATTTGTGCTCAGGAACTAAGCAACTAGACTTGTCATTTTCAACTGTGAGTTTAGTTATTTTGTGTTCGCCATTAGGAACAGTAGCCTAGTTTAGTTCAAAATTATCAAACAAGACTTGTCATTGAGAACGGCGGTGGTTTTTATACTAGACTCGATGTTGGGAACGGCGAGTTTAATTCAAAATTATCAAACAAGACTCACTGATATAAATCTCCTCGCCATTTAAAACGGCGAGTCTTGTTTGAAAATTTTGAACTAAACTCGTCGTTGAGAACGGCTCATTAAGAACGACGAATTTTTATTAAAAAAAACAAAAAAAAAAACTACGATCGTCGGATCACAACGGCGAGCACAAAAAAACTAAGCTCGTCGTTGGGAATGGCAAGTCTAGTACTTGTGTTTCCGAGCGCAAATAGTTTGGCCATTGTCCTATTTCTACAAATAGTTTCAAAAAATGACGTACATTATAATAAAAAATGAAAATGGGAAGAGACGATCTATATAGACAAAAGAGCTTGTGTTATAAACGTGGTATTTATTTATTTATTTTAATTTTTACATTTTGAATCTTTTTCTGGATTCAATTTGCAACTTAAATTCAGCAAATTTGTAAGATACCTGTTACCGCTAAATCTAGTGTGGGGGTAAACAGACAGTATTTGTGGATTCTTGGAAAACTTGAATAGCAAACCTGAATCATGTTCCGCCGGAGTTTGACCGCTCTCCCGCCGTTCACCTGCAAAAAGTGCGAGACACCGGGGTTGATCCCGACGATGCACCCTCTGACGCTCAAGTCAGTAATCAGGAATGATTATTGATATGGCTAAAAATGGCGTTAAATCAGAACCGTCCAAATCGGGAACGAATCTTAAAGCCTAGAGGTAAAATGGTAATTTTGTCTACCAATGGGTCCGAAGCAGGTACTGGGTCTCCTCCTCAAAGACCCATTAACCCGCGAACGGATCCACCTCCAACCGGGTACGGGTTTTTACCCGCTGCAAACCCGGTCCAGCCGGATAGAATTAGGGTTTCTAATTAATCCTAATCAATGGCCCTGATTCATATCTATCCTTTCACAGGGAATTAGGGATTACATTCCTTATCTAAACATAGGGATTACATGCCTAATTCAATCCCAAAGGCGGCTATAAATACCCCTCATCCACCACCATTAGGAAGTAATCAATCTTTTGCCAATTTACGCTCTCTCATAATCATTCCTGATTACTGACTTGAGCGTCGGAGGGTGCGTCGCCGGGATCAACCCCGATGTCTCGCACTTTTTGCAGGTGAACGGCGAGAGTCAGCGGTCGAACTCCGGCGAAACAGGTTTCAGGTTTGCTATTCAAGTTTTCCAAGAATCCACAAATACTATTTGTTTGCCCCCACACCAAATTTAGCGGTAACAGATTAGCGCCGTCTGTGGGAAACACCACGAATAGCAGCCTTCCTCTTCCCGTAGGTCAGACCTTCCCCCGTCATGCCTCTAAGGAAACTCAGATCCAGGGGGTCCAACCGTGGGCCTACCCCTCCTCAACCACAACAGGAGGTCTCCCTCCAACCCGTTCAGCAGCAGGGGCAACTTCCTCCTCAGGCAGAGGACCCCCTGCGGCTGGACCAACTCCCTCCTCAGAATCTTCAACCCCCCCGGGATCCAACCGGGCCTCAGAATGCCGGTGCGGGGGGGCTCGCGTCCCAATCCTCAGAAGCAACCTCTCCAACAGGACTGCATCCCAATACACAACCCCTCTTCCGACTCTATGGTATCCCATAATCCCCGAGCTACTGACCTTCGAAATACCATCCTCAATCGGCAGAAGGAAGAGGATCTTTGTCGCCGTTTGGATGAAAGGCGGGCCCGAGAGGGAGCCTCCCGCCAACAACGTCCAAATGAGCGATCTCCTCATCGCCGAGACTACAGAAGGTCCCCTACTCGAAGAGGGCGAAGGGAGTCCCCTCAGCGTCATCGGCGGATAACTCATTCTTCAGTAAGCCGAGCCACACATAGGGACCGCCAAGCTGGAGAGGCCCCAGCCACAAGGGCAGATCTTCAAGACTTCCAAGCGACAGTCTTACGGGCCCTCAATATCACCCCAAAGAACGACCAGAGGCCACCTACTCATGAGCCAACTAGGGGCCATCGCCTTCACACTCTCAGTCCTCGTCCATCTCCAAGCTACCATCGTCGTAGCCCCAGTCCACCCTCGTACGAAGATGAGTCCCGGGGCTCGGCAAGGAATGATCAAAGAGAAGACTCAGTCTACCACCGTCTCCATGAGATGGAGAGGCGCCTCGGCCGAATTGATAGGGAAGAAGAGCAACGAGCGATAAACCTCCGCCCGAGCAGACCTCCATTCTCCCACACCATCATGGAGGCCCCCATCCCAGAGAACTTCAAGTCGCCTTACTTCGAGTCGTATACCGGGGAGTCAGACCCCGCGGATCACATAGAGAGTTTTAAAACTCTCACGATGATCCACCATGCTTCAGACGCCCTCCTCTGTAAGATCTTTCCTGCCACTTTGAAGGGCCCTGCAAGAGAATGGTACTCTCGACTCGCCCCGGCCTCCATATTTTCATTCGATCAGTTCGAAGGGCTCTTCCTTACTCATTTCGTAGGTAGCCGTCGGGCCGAGAAAACAAGTGTATCCCTGGTAACCCTCAACCAAGAAAAGGGTGAACGCCTAAGGGATTACCTTCGACGCTTCACCGCCGAAGCCCGGTCCATTTCCTCCCTCAATCAATCAGTAGCCTCTGCCGCATTCGAGCGCAACATCACTAATGCCAACCTCAGAGTGTCCCTTGCCAAGAAGCCTCCTCGGGACTTCTCAGAACTCCTACTTAGGGTGGAGAAGTACATACGAGCGGAAGAGGCTCTCAACCCCCCTACTCTTGAGGAGACATCTTCCGGGAACAAACGGAAGAGCACAAAGAGGGGTCCCGAAAATCCCAGAAGGACGGCAATGGCCAGCATCGCTCGACTCCTCATTTTGAGAAGTTCACCCCCCTCACTGCTAATATATAAGAAGTTCTTATGGAGGTGGACAAAAAAGGGCTACTCTGTGCCCCCCCAGAATGAACACATCTGGAAAGAAGAGGAACAAGGATACATGGTGCCGCTTTCACAGGGACCACGGCCACGACACGGATGATTGTCGGGCTCTCAAGGAGGAGATCGAAGAACTCATACAGCGGGGGCAGCTGACCAAGTTCGTCCAAAAAGAGGGAGCCGAACTTTCCCCTTGAAGAGCCTACAAACAAACGGAAAGGCCCACCGAGCTTCAAGACTCAGAACCTCCCAGCTCTTCTCAAGAGGTCTTCACCTTATCGTAGAAGTAGGATCTTGATTTTCAATAAGGCCGATGCTTGTAATCCGGCCAATAGCATGTAATAATGGCTCGCCCTATTGAAGCAGCCACTTAGTTTATTTCAATAAAACTTTACGTTTTTTCATTGGAAATTGTTGCTCTTGCTTCATCTCTATCTCTCCGAGTCACGACTCGCTAAATGGTGAGTTCGGAGTCCAGCTTCTTCTACATGGCTACTCCCGTAACTTACTAACCTCCCTCTAACGACGAGTTCGGAGTCCAACACTTGGCTCGATTCTGCTTCGAATAACTTGCTCTTAAGCGAGTTAGAAGTGGTTCGCCATTCGGAATTGCTCCTACAACCGTTGAGTCCCTCTAACGACAAGTTCGGAGTCCAACACTTGGCTCGATTCTGCTTCAAATTACTCGCTCATAAGCGGGTAAGAAGTGGTTCGCCATTCGGAATTGCTCCCACAACCGTTGAACCTCCCTCTAATGGCGAGTTCGGAGTCCAACACTTGGCTCGATTCTGCTTCAAATAACTTGCTCTTAAGCGAGTTAGAAGTGATTCATCATTCGGAACTGCTCCCACAACCATTGATTCTCTCACTTAAGCAATGAGTTCGGAGCTAAAGCTCTCCCCTAGAGTTGCTCCTCAAACTTGTCTCACAAATGGCTCTCTCCCAGAGCCGAGCTCTTCACTCCGCTCGCCTCCGAAGCGGACCTCTTCTCAACGAGTTCGAAGCACAACTCTCTCCTAGAGTTCTTCCCCACACTCGTCTCACAAATGGCTCTCTCCCAGAGCCGAGCTCTTCACTCCGCTCGCCTCCGAAGCAGACCTCTTCTCAACGAGTTCGAAGCACAACTCTCTCCTAGAGTTCTTCCCTACAATCGTCTCACAAATGGCTCTCTCCTAGAGCCGAGCTCTTCACTCCGCTCGCCTCCAAGGCGGACCTCCTCTCAATAAGTTCGGAGCTCACAACTCTCTCCTAGAGTTGCTCCTCAAACTCGTCTCCCAAATGGCTCTCTCCCAGAGTTAGGGGTGGACAACTATTATCCGAACCGACCAATCCGAACCAATCCAATCCGAACCGACCGGTTTTTAACCGAACCAATTGGGGGTTTGGATTGGACCGGTTCTTGATCTTCAATAACCAATTGGATCGGTTCAGTTGTGGGATGAGGCTTTCAAATAACCGATGAAACCGAACCAACCATACCTCTATGCATAAGTCCATAAAAAATATAGTTCTCCTTTAATTTCTTGAATATACAAATAGTCATTTCTCATTTTCCTTGAGATACAAATAGTCTTTTTTAATTTCTTTAATACAAACCGAGCAGTTGTTCTACCTATGTTTTGATTCTCCATAATCCTATGTGTTATGTTGTTGAGAAATGCTTGATTTACAATGTGACCCACTTAATTGAATCATAAAGTTGATGTAACATTTAGTAGTTAGTTTAATCAAGTCGAGTAGAAATTATTTTCTAAATCTTTTTTTATTGCAACTAAAATTCAATTCGCTATGGTTATTGATGTTTCTTTTATGATAATAAACTAAGATTACAGAAGTATGCAAGTGAAAAAGCAGTTTATCTCACTCATTTAAACGTTATCATCTCAAACAATTGGTGCAAAATTCTTTAACAACTTGTGGTTTTATGAATCTTCATTTTAAATTCATTTCTGAATAACAAATAGCAGGTTGTTTCTTAAATTTGATTGAAGTTGATCTTTTAAATTTCAAAAAATTTATGAATGATGTTGAAGGTGAAAAGTAGCATGCCAAACCGACCATCCAATCCAATCCAAACCGATCTTAATCGAATTGGATGGAAACCGATCCAATTAAGGTTCGGATTGGTTGCGGATGAGAAAATTAAAAAAACCGATCTTCTTTGGATCGGTGGTGGATGGTCCATATTAGGTCAGATACCGACCGATGCCTACCCCTACCCAGAGTCAAGCTCTTTGCTCCGCTCGCCTCCAAGGCGGACCTCTTCTCAACAAGTTCGGAGCTCACAACTCTCTCCTAGAGTTGCTCCTCACACTCGTCTCACAAATGGCTCTCTCCTAGAGCCAAGCTCTTTGCTCTGTCCCCTCTAAGGCGGATCTCTTCTCAACGAGTTTGGAGCTCACAACTCTCTCCTAGAGTTCCCCCTCACACTCGTCTCCCAAATGGCTCTCTTCTAAAGCCAAGCGACATTTCAATACAAGTCACACCGCTCGGTCATGACGCCGAGGCATACCAACAAGCAGATGGGGGCAACGCTCCGATCGCCCCACGTCCCTCGGAATCAAAACCCAAGCGATAGGCGATCCGACCTCAACAACCAGGAGGATAGCTCGGATTCCGAGCAAGTGCCAATCCGAGCAACGAATTGGAGAAAAATGACTTTCCCCTCAAAATTCACGCAAGATTTCGATCGGACGGCCCAGATCGTGCCAGCACCACTACACGACAAGATAGTGTTTTCTTGGGAACTGAGCCAGCATCGAGATCTGTGCCATCATCCAACGGCTCCGATCGCCCTACGTCCCTCGGAATCAAAATCTGAGCGACAGGCGATCCGACCTCAACAATCAAGAGGATAGCTCGGATTCCGAGCAAGTGCCAATCCGAGCTACGAATTGGAGAAAAACGAGTTTCCCCTCAAAATTCGCGTAAGATTTCGATCGGACGGCTCAGATCATGCCAGCACTACTAAACGACAAGATAGTGTTTTCTTGGGAACTGTGTCTGCCTCGAGATTCGTGCCAAGATCCGACGGCTCAGATCGCTCCACGACGTTCGGCAGTCCGAGTCGAGCGACTAGCGAACCAAGCCACTCGCGCAAGGGGAAAACCGAGCCATTTCGCTCGGATTCCGAGCAAGTGCCAATCCGACCATCGAAAGTGAAGAAAAATGCTGCCGAGCGTCTCCAACCGTTGGATCATTGCGAAAATCGCTTTTGAGATGAAGGACGGTCCAGATTATGCCACGTCCACTAAACGACAAGATAGTGTTTTCTTGGGAACTGAGCCAGCCTCGAGATCTGTGCTATCATCCAACGGCTCCGATCGCCCCACGTCCCTCGGAATCAAAATTCGAGCGACAGGCGATCCGACCTCAACAATCAAGAGGATAGCTCGGATTCCGAGCAAGTGCCAATTCGAGCTACGAATTGGAGAAAAACGACTTTCCCCTAAAAATTCGCATAAGATTTTGATCGGACGACTCAGATCATGCCAGCGCCACTAAACGAAAAGATAGTGTTTTTTTGGGAAATGTGCCTGCCTCGAGATTTGCACCAAGATCCGACGGCTCAGATCGCAACATTCGGCTGTCCGAGCCGAGCGACTAGCGACCCGAGCCACTCGCGCGAGGGAAAAACCGAGCCATTTCGCTCGGATTCCGAGCAAGCTCGAAAGTGAAGAAAAATGCTGCTGAGCGTCTCCAACCGTTGGATCATTGCGAAAATCGCGTCTGAGATGATGGACGGTCCAGATTACGCCACGTCCACTAAACGACAAGATAGTGTTTTCTTAGGAACTGTGCCCGCCTCGAGATTCCGCCGAGATCCGACGGCTCATATTGCTCCACGTCACTCGGAACTCTGAGCCAAGCGACTAGCGATCCGAGCCACTCGCGTGAGAGAAAAATCGAGCCACTTCGCTCGGATTCCGAGCAAGTGCCCATCCGACCAGCAAAAGCGGAGAAATTACTGTCGAGCGACCGTGTCCATCCAATCTTTCAGAAATTCACGCCCGCACGAGATCAACGGTCTAGATCACACCACGCCATAATTCGGTATTTAAAATTAAATTTTATTTATTAAAATCGTTTTATTTATTTAAAAATTGCTAAAAATGATTAAAAATTCGGAAAAATTAAATAAAAATCCTAGAAAATAATTATAAAGTCTGGGAAATATTTTTGGGCCCCCGAGTAAATAATTATCGCCTAGGACAATTTATTAAGACCCCCGAACGACGAATCGACACTTCGCAAAATTAAGTAAATATTCCGAAAAAATAGATAAAAATCACCAAATATCCAGAAGAGCTCAAGAACAACTCAGAGTATGCAACTAACTTAGAAAATCACCATACTGCCACCTGCAAAGATTCGAAATCTCCCATTCGGACTCCGATACACCTCCGCAAGCTATTGAAACAGTAAAACTACTCCTCAAAGGCTGATCAAACTCAGTCTTCGGGAGTGGGGGGCTCGTGATATGGCTAAAAATGGGGTTAAATCGGAACCATCCAAATCGGAAACGAATCTTAAAGCCTAGAGGTAAAATGGTAATTTTGTCTACCAATGGGTCAGAAGCAGGTACTGGGTCTCCTCCTCAAAGACCCATTAACCCGCGAACGGATCCACCTCCAACCGGGTACGGGTTTTTACCCGCTGCAAACCCGGTCCAGCAGGATAGAATTAGGGTTTCTGATTAATCCTAATCAACGACCCTGATTCATATCTATCCTTTCACTGGGAATTAGGGATTACATTCCTTATCTAAACACAGGAATTACATGCCTAATTCGACCCCGAAGGCGGCTATAAATACCCCCCATCCACCACCATTAGGAGGTAATCAATTTTTTGCCAATTTACGCTCTCTCATAATCATTCCTAATTACTGACTTGAGCGTCGGAGGGTGCGTCGCCGGGATCAACCCCGGTGTCTCGCACTTTTTGCAGGTGAACGGTGAGAGTTAGCGGTCGAACTCTGGTAGAATAGGTTTCAGGTTTGCTATTCAAGTTTTCCAATAAATCCACAAATACTATCTGTTTGCTCCCACACCAGATTTAGCGGTAACAATTATGAAAGAGCCTAAATTGGCAAAAGATTGATTATCTCTTAATAGTGGTGGATGGGGGGTATTTATAGTCGCCTTAGGGATCAGATTAGGAATGTAATCCTTGTGATCAGATAAGGAATGTAATCCCTGTGATCAGATTAGGAATGTAATCCCTAACTTTCAGTGAAAGGATAAATATGAAACAGGGCCGTTGATTAGGATTAATCAGAAACCCTAATTCTATCCTGCTGGACTGGGTTCATTTCGGGTTGGGACCCGTACCCAGTTGAGGTGGATCCGTTCGTGGGTTATTGGGTTTTGAAGAAGACCCAATTCCCATTTCAGACCCGTTAGTAGGTGAAATTACCGTTTTACCCCTGAGCTTTAAGATTCGTGTCCGATGTGAATGGTCCCAATTTAATCCTATTTTTAGCCATATCACGAGCCCCCCACTCCTGGAGACTGAGTTTTACAGTCTTCGAGGAGTAGTTTTGTTGTTCTAATAGCGTACGGGATTTTATCGGTGTTCTTAAGGGAGTTTGGAATCTTGCTTGGGGTGTAACTATGTTATTCTGGGCTTGTAAAATACCCGAAAATATCCTCAGAATTTTCTGGATTTTTGGTGATTTTTCCAAATTTTTCTGAATTTTTTCTCATTTTTAAATTTTTTTATTCATTTTCCGAATTAAATAATTAATTATCGAAAATATTAATTAATTATTCTAATTTAATAATTATTTTTCCAGAATTTTTAAATTATTTTTCTGAATTAATAATTATTTTTAGAATTTTTAATTAATTTTTTCGATTTTTAAATATTTTTTCTGATTTTTTAAATAATTAAAACAAATAAATTAATTAATTAAATATTACATGGACACGTGGCGCATTTCTGACCGTTGATCGTGATCAGATGTGCGCGCATTGCAAAGCAGATCACGTTCTGGACACGTGGCGCGATTCTGAGCGTCGATCATGATTAGATGTGCACGCATCGCAAAGCATATCACGTTCTGGACACGTGGCATGTTTCTGAGCGTCGATCGTGTCATGACGCAATTTTTGAGAAGATCGGACGGTGTGTGTAGCTCGGTCGCATTTTTCTCCAATTTCGAGCTCGGATCGCATGTTGCTCGGAATCCGAGTTACGTCGTGCAGATTTCGCGCAGCTCGGCATCCGACCTCGGAGGTGACGCCACATGGCAAATTTATTTATTTATTTTTTATTTTTCTTTTTCTTGTCTCCCGCCAGCTCTCTTTTTCGACTTGTCGTTCCTTCCCGCTTCGACATCAGCCACGCCGCCTTGCACCCTCTCCGACCTCGTCTAGCGCAGTGGAGAGGTCGAGCTTGGAGGGAGAGGAGCTTGTTGGCAAATAGTGCGAGCTCGGCGAGCGAAAGGTGAGGGGGTGCTCGGCGAGCTAGGGAGGGCTTTGGTCGAGGAGCTCGCGACTTGGAGGCGAGCTTGGAGCCTCAGGAGTTCGGCCAGGGCGAACGATCGCACTTCGAAGATGGAGCTCGGTTGAGGGTGATGAGGGAGGCGTTGGAGCTCGGCGAGGTCTGGAGCTCGGAGGTGGGCTCTGTTCCCGGAAGAAGTTGATGAAGCTCTTCGTTGGAGCTCGCAGCGGAGGCGAGCTCGCCGTCGGAGCTTGGCGCAGTGGTGAGCTCGCGAAGGGACCCGTTCGACGCAGTGGTGAACGTTCGA
Organism: Hemerocallis citrina; assembly: GCA_017893485.1. Lineage (NCBI taxonomy): Eukaryota > Viridiplantae > Streptophyta > Magnoliopsida > Asparagales > Asphodelaceae > Hemerocallis > Hemerocallis citrina. Next base: position 257,195,427 of record CM030365.1, read on the forward strand.
GCTCGTCGATGTGTTGGGTTTTGGAGCTCGACGATGGAGGGAGCTCGGCGGTGGGATGGGGTCGAGCTAGGCGATATGCTACAACGATGGGTTCGTCGAGGAAGGTGCTCGGTGCTCGGAGCTCGGAGCTCCGGAGTGGGAGCTCGGCATGGCGAGGAGTTGGTGGCTCGGCGCTTCGACGAAGGAGCCCGATGAGCGGAGTGGAGCTCGAAGGTGGTCGTCGGAGGTGAAGCTCGGCACGGCGAGGGGTTGGTGGGTCGAGCTCGGTTTTTTCTTTTTTTGTTCTGATGGGTTTTGGTGGGAAGGTGCTGAGGAGGAGAAGAAGGGTATGGGTTTTCGGGTTTGGATCCCTTAACGGGTCCGAACCCAACCCTTGTGGTCCTTTTTTTTTCCTCGCTGCTTCTTGTTCGGCAAATCCGAGCACGAATTTTGAGGTGCATTTTTGCCACTTTGCACTTCGGTAGTTCAGTAGGACAGTAGCTGTGGCTCGATCTGGACAGTTGATCATGATCGTGGCGCGAATCACGAGACAAGATGCTCAAATTTCAAGAAAACGTTATCTTGTCGTTTTGTGGGCGGGGCGTAATCTGTGCCGCCCATCACCTTTGGCACGATTTTCGCAAAGATCCAACGGTTGGAGTTGCTCGGTATCGTTTTTCTTCAAGTGTGGAGCTCGGATTGCCCTTTGCTCGGATTCCGAGCGTCTTGCTTGAGTGGGTCGGCTCGGATTCGAGCTTCTTTGCTTCGTGTGAGTCGGCTCGGACCGCTTGTCGCTCGGATTTTGGTTCCGAGGGACGTGGAGCGATCTTGAGCTGTTGGATCGTGGCGCGGATCTCGAGGTAGGCTCGGTTCCCAAGAAAATACTATCTTGTCGTTTAGTGGCGTTGGCACGATCTGAGCCGTCCGATCGAGATCTTGCACGAATTTTGGGGAGAAAGTCATTTTTCTCCAATTCGCAGCTCGGATGGCTAGTTGCTCGGATTTGTAGATCCGAGCTACGTGGGGGAATCTAGACGGTTGATCACGATCATGGCACGAATCCTGAGGTGATAGTTTTTGCCATTTTCTTGCTCGGCGCAGCTGTGTTGTGATCCACTTTCCCGGTGCTGCGGAGGTTCGATCGGGGCGTACGACCCCTTGTTTCGAAGCTAATTCGAAGATCTACAACTTCTCTTTAGTAATGGGATGAAGATCTACCTCCTTCATGGTCAAAATAGCCAGGCAACATCCTTGTCTTCATGAGGTTGAAGAGAGTTTTGGTCTTGGGGATTTTTGAAGAGGAGCTCCACTCCTAGGGGCGGAGAAGATGTGCTAGGAAGTCCCACGTAAGAGTCATGGGAAGACCCATCCTTTGAGGTGAGTGCCAAGAGCAACTCTGTAGGAGAGTTTTGAGCTCCGATCTTGCTTAGAAGAGGCCCGCTTTGGAGGCGAGCGGAGCGAAGAGCTTGGCATTAGAAGAGAGCCATTTGGGAGACGGGTCTGAGGAGCAACTCTAGGAGAGAGTTGTGAGCTCCGAACTTGTTGAGAAGAGGTCTGCCTTGGAGGTGAGTAGAGCGAAGAGCTTGGCTTTAGAAGAGAGCCATTTGGGAGACGAGTTTGAGGAGCAACTCTAGGAGAAAGTTGTGAGCTCGATCTGAACCGTTGGATCTCGGTGCGGATCTCAAGGCAGGCTCGGTTCTCGAGAAAACACTATCTTATCATTTAGTGGCGATGGAGCGATTTGAGCCGTCCGATCGAAATCTTGCACGAATTTTGAGGGGAAAGTCATTTTTCTCCAATTTGCAGCTCGTATTGGCACTTGCTTGGAATCCGAGCTATCCTCCTGGGTGTTGAGGTCGGATCGCCTGTCGCTCGGATTTTGGTTCCGAGGGACGTGGGGCGATCGGAGCCGTTGGATGATGGCACAGATCTCGAGGTTGGCTTAGTTCCCAAGAAAACACTATCTTGTCATTTATTGGAGCTGACACGATCTGAACCATCCGATCGAAATCTTACGCGAATTTTGAGGGGAAAGTCGTTTTTCTCCAATTCGCAGCTCGGATTGGCACTTGCTCGGAATCCGAGCTATTCTCTTGGGTGTTGAGGTTGGATCGCCTGTCGCTCGGATTTTGGTTCCGAGGGACATGGGGTGATCGGAGCGTTGCCCCCATCTGCTTGTTGGTATGCCTCGGCGTCATGACCGAGCGGTGTGACTTGTATTGAAATGTCGCTTGGCTTTAGAAGAGAGCCATTTAGGAGACGAGTGTGAAGGGGAACTCTAGGAGAAAGTTGTGAGCTCCGAACTCGTTGAGAAGAGGTCCACCTTGGAGGTGGCAAAGCAAAGAGCTTGGCTCTAGGAGAGAGCCATATGTGAGACGAGTGTGAGGAGCAACTCTAGGGGAGAGCTTTAGCTCCGAACTCGCTGCTTAAGTGAGAGAATCAACGGTTGTGAGAGCAGTTCCGAATGGCAAACCCCTTCTAACTCGCTTAAGAGCAAGTTATTTGAAGCAGAATCGAGCCAAGTGTTGGACTCCGAACTCGTCGTTGGAGGGAGGTTCAATGGTTGTGGGAGCAATTCCGAATGGCGAACCACTTCTTACCCGCTTATGAGCGAGTAATTTGAAGCAGAATCGAGCCAAGTATTGGACTCCGAACTCGTCGTTTAAGAGAGGTTCAACGGTTGTGGGAGCAATTCTGAATGGCGAACCACTTCTTACCCGCTTATGAGCGAGTAATTTGAAGCAGAATCGAGCCAAGTGTTGGACTCCGAACTCGTCGTTAGAGGGACTCAACGGTTGTGGGAGCAATTTCGAATGGCGAACCACTTCTTACCCGCTTATGAGCGAGTAATTTGAAGCAGAATCGAGCCAAGTGTTGGACTCCGAACTCGTTGTGAAGAGCTTAGTAAGTTGCGGGAGCAGCCATGTAGAAGAAACTGGACTCCGAACTCACCATTTAGCGAGTCGTGACTCGGAGGGATAGAGATGAAGCAAGAGCAATGATTTTCAATGGAAAAAATGTAAAGTTTTATTGAGATAAACTAAGTGGCCGCTTCAATAGGGCGAGCCATTATTACATGCTATTGGCCGGGTTACAAGCATCTGCCTTATTGAAAATCAAGATTCTACTTCTACGATAAGGTGAAGACCTCTTAGGAGGAGCTGGGAGGTTCTGAGTCTTGAAGCTCGGCGGGACTTTCTGTTCGTTTGTAGGCTCCTTGGGGGGAAGCTCGGCCCCCTCTTTTTGGACGAACTTGGTCAGGTGTCCCCGCTGCATGAGTTCTTCGATCTCCTCCTTGAGAGCCCGACAATCGTCCGTGTCGTGGCCATGGTCCCTGTGAAAGCGGCACCACTTATCCTTATTTCTCTTCTTGTCAGGTGTATTCATTCTAGGGGGAGCACGGAGTAGCCCTTCCTTGTCCACCTCCATAAGAACTTCTGATATATTAGCAATGTGGGGGGTGAACTTTTTAAGACGAAGAGTCGGGCGGCGCTGGCCATTGCCGTCCTTCTGGGATTTTTGGGACCCATCTTCGCTTGTGTTCTTCCGTTTGTTCCCGGAAGATGATTCTTCAAGAGTAGGGGGGTCGAGAGCCTCTTCCGCTCGTATGTACTTCTCCACCCTAAGTAGGAGTTCTGAGAAGTCCCAAGGAGGCTTCTTGGCAAGGGATGCCCTGAGGTTGGCATTAGTGACGTTGCGCTCAAACGCTGCAGAGGCTACTGATTGGTTGGGGGATGGAATGGACCGGGCTTCGGCAGTAAAGCATCGAACGTAATCCCTTAGGCGTTCACTCTTTTCTTGGTTGAGGGTGACTAGGGGCACACTTGTTTTCTCGGCCCGGCGGCTACCCACGAAATGAGTAAGGAAGAGCCATTCGAACTGATTGAATGAAAAGATGGAGGCGGGGGCGAGTCAAGAGTATCATTCTCTTGCAGGCCATTTCAACGTGGCAGGAAAGATTTTGCAGAGGAGGGCGTCTGAAGCATGGTGGATCATCATGAGAATTTTGAAACTCTCTACGTGATCCGCGGGGTCTGACTCCCCGGTATACAATTCGAAGTGAGGCGGCTTGAAGTTTTCTGGGATGGGGGCCTCCATGATGGTACGGGAGAATGGAGGTCTGCTCGGGTGGAGGTTTATCACCTGTTGCTCTTCTTTTCTGTCAATTCGGCCGAGGCGCCTCTCCATCTCGTGGAGACGGCGGTAGACCGAGTCTTCTCTTTGATCATACCTTGCCGAGCCCCGGGACTCATCTTCGTACGAGGGTGGACTGGGGTTGCGGTGATGGTGGCTTGGAGATGGACTAGGACTGAGAGTGTGAAGGCAATGGCTCCTAGTTGGCTCGTGAGTAGGTGGCATCTGGTCGTTCTTTGGGGTGATATTGAGGGCCCGTAAGACTGTCGCTTAGAAGTCTTGAAGATCTGCCCTTATGACTAGTGCCTTTCCCGCTTTGTGGTCCCTGTGTGTGGCTCGGCTTACTGGAGAATGAGTTCTCTGCCGACGACGCTGAGGGGACTCCCTTCGCCCTCTTCGAGTAGGGGACTTTCTGTAGTCTCGGCGATGAGGAGATCGCTCATTTGGACGTTGTTGGCGAGAGGCTCTCTCTCGGGTCCGCCTTTCATCCAAACGGCAGCGAAGATCCTCTTTCTTCTGCCGATTGAGGATGGTATTTTGAAGGTCGGAAGCTCGGGGATTATGTGATGCCATAGAGTCGGAAGAGGGGTTGTGTATTGGGATGCGGTCCTGTTGGAGAGGTTGCTTCTGAGGATTGAGACGCGAGCCCCCCGCACCGGCCTTCTGAGGAGGGAGTTGGTCCAGCAGTAGGGGGTCCTCTGCCTGAGGAGGAAGTTGCCCCTGCTGCTGAACGGGTTGGAGGGGGACCTCCTATTGTGGTTGAGGAGGGCTAGGCCCACGGTTGGACCCCCTAGATCTAAGTTTCCTTGGAGGCATGACGGGGGAAGATCTGACCTGCGGGAAGAGGAGGGGTTGCTGTCCGTTTGTTTCCCACAGACGGTGCCAATCTGTTACCGCTAAATATGGTGTGGGGGTAAACAGACAATATTTGTGGATTCTTGGAAAACTTGAATAGCAAACCTGAATTCTGTTCTGCCAGAGTTTGACCGCTGTCTCCCGCCGTTCACCTACAAAAAGTGCTAGACACCGGGGTTGATCCCAGCGACGCACCCTTCGACGCTCAAGTCAGTAATCAGGAATGATTATGAAAGAGCGTAAATTGGCAAAAGATTGATTACCTCTTAATAGTGGTGGATGGGGGGTATTTATAGTCGCCTTAGGGATCAGATTAGGAATGTAATCCCTGTGATCAGATAAGGAATGTAATCCCTGTGATCAGATTAGGAATGTAATCCCTAATTCTCAGTGAAAGGATAGATGTGAAACAGGACCGCTGGTTAGGATTAATCAGAACCCCTAATTCTATCCTGCTGGACTGGGTTCATTTTGGGTTGGGACCTGTACCCAGTTGAGGTGGATCCGTTCGTGGGTTATTGGGTCTTGAAGAAAGACCCAATTCCCATTTCAGACCCATTAGTAGGTGAAATTACCGTTTTACCCCTGAGCTTTAAGATTCGTGTCCGATGTGAACGGTCCCGATTTAATCATATTTGTAGCCATATCAATACCTTTGCACAAAATTGACAGAATACTTGGTCGTACATTGTGCATGTTTTGAAGTAAATTAAAAATAACAGATGTCGTTGTTTGGAATAACGATATCAGATATCTGTAATGTTATTCCCAATAACGATAATAGTTCAAAACATGTACAAAGTTTTTTATATTTTTATTTTACTCTTTGCCGCTCTTTACAACAATGGCAACAATGCAAATAATGTCATTCTTCCGAATAACGACATCAATTATCTCTATTTTTTTCAACCAAAGAGCTTCTCTACCAAACTCTCTGCCTCCACAGTCGTTTTTTTCAATCACGGCATGAAAACAACTGATGTCGTTATTTAGAACATCGACAACATATTAAATTTTTACATATCACCATATGTTTATTCCAACTGTTGTCGCTGTTTCTAAGAACGACAACAGTTATATTATGTCGTTGTTGGAAGAACGGCATTAGATTTAGTATAATTTTTCTTCCAATATTCTTCTCTACCAAACCCTCTGCCTCCACAGTCGTTCTTCCAAACAACAACATGAGATAACTAATGTCGTTCTTAAAAATAATGACATCATTTGGAAATAATGCACAGTTCTAAAATTATTTCTTTACAACTGATGTCACTATTTATAAGAACGATATCAGTTATCTTATACCGTTGTTTGGGATAATGACTATGGAGGCATAGAGTTTGATAGAGAAGGCAATTGTAAGAAAAACTAAACTAAACCTACTGTCGTTACTCCAATAGTGGCATGAGATAACTGTTGTCGTTCTTAGAAACAGCGACAACAGTTGGAAGAAATATATAAATATATAAATTTCTTATGATATGAAAGAGGAGAGTTAGAAGGTTTCCAATAGCGACATCTAGGGTTTTTGAGTTTAGGGAGGGAGAGGGGAAATAGATCTAAAGTGAAAGGGGAATGAGAAGAGAGGACCACTATTTATATGCAATGAATATTATAACTGATGCCGCTATCCTTAACAACGACATCTGTAATGTGAATGTCGTTTTTGGGGATTGCGGCATCCACTATATGATTTTTCCACACTTGCAATTTTTTTCCAAGTCAGAGAGAGTACACGATTGGGAATGAGTTAACTGATGTCGTTACTCTAAATAACGACATGCGGATTTTTTTATAACAAATGCCGCTATTGAAAACAACGGCATATAAATAACCTATGTCATTATTTTCAATAACGGTTAATGCTGATATGTCCAAAACGGTGTCAGTTAGGTAATATTTTCAAAAAGCGTCAGCACGGGAAAAAACCTTTTTTTTACTAGGTGTTGGTTTTAAATATTTGTACATATTAGTTGGACTTTCTATAGGTTTTGTTATGATCTTGTCTTTCTCTTGATCCATTTTAATTTATTCATTTGTTATATCTAGATTTTTAAGACTTTCTCTACTTTCCCTGAATTGGGAATTGCCATTAAATAATCTTTCAAAAAAATTTATATTAAGTTGTTTTATGACTTCTAACTCTTTCATTACTTCTTCCGTTATGCCTAATTATTCATCAATGTCTTCAGTTATATATCTACGTTGTTCTTTTATGTTATTATTTATGATAAAAAAAATCTTATAGTTTTTACAGATTATGAATCATTGTGATATTCTCCCAACTCTTAAATGTTTATCATATAGATTTCTGATTCTATCTTTGAACTTAAATTGTGTATTAGTGTTTCTACTTTTGGACTGTTAACCGTACTTACCTTAATATTCTACATGCTAGTAGGTGTTGGTAATACTAACTTGCTTCTTCGTTCCTATAATACCTTGTATGCTATTTATTTTTGTATTTCTATAGGTACCTTTTGGGCTACTTTACTTGTTTGTACTAAATATTTTAATATTTCCTTATAGGCTATATGTTTTCTTTCTATTAGTATACTATCAACTTATTTTATTTTAAATTTTGAGTGATTTTTAATCTTAATTTCTTTAATTTCTATGAAATATACAGTTTTTAAATATGGTAGTGAGATGTGTAATTTTTTGTGTAAATAGTTCCAAAATTAAGGTTTTTTTTAATAAAATTCTTTCAAGTGTCCTATTGTTGCAAATAGTTTGGGAGGTGTCATATATTTGTAAATAGTTGGTAAAAAAAGTTATTCTTTTGCAAATGACTCATATATATTGTATGTGTTAATAATTATATCTATACATTATGATAATAGAAGAGAGAATGTACCCTCTCTCTCATTTCACCATTTTGAAATAGAGAAATAAGAGCAAAAGTAGAAATTCACACAAACCTTAACACGTGCACATACCCAGCCACAACCTCTGCTCAATTTTCGACCGTCTGATCGTCCAGATGCGCGAAGACGTGCGTAATCGAGGCTCCCGATCGTGCCACATCGCCACCCAATCACGCATGTCCAATTCACTCAGCGGCGCAAGCCCATCACGTGATCAACATCCCGGGTCGCGCCACATTATCCTAAAACCTTATTCCACTCAGCGGTCGAGCACACTCGATGGGCGATCCAGATCGTTATAAAAATTGCGCCAGCTCAATAAATCAATAAAAAATCACTGAAAATAATTTAAAATCAGGAAATTAAATTAAAATTGGAAAAATTATTATTAAATACAGAAATTTAATTAGAAATTCTGGAAAATAATGAAACGTTTGGAATTTATAAAATATATTATGCTAAACCACTTTTGTCTATGATTTTTCTCTTTTTTTCCTTTTTAAAATAAAAAAGGAAGGACAAATGTAGGAGATAACTCCCTACTCTTACCCCATCCAAATTGGAATTGGAAGATTCATAATTATATAGATGTTATTGGTTGATTTTTTCACAAAAAAAATGTTATTTTATTATTTTTTTAAAAAAAATATGTACAGTATACGGGTCACTACATATTATATTATATGTTATTATATAAGTTTATGAGATTTTTTTCCAAAATGACACACTTTTTAAAAGTTTTTTCCAAACTGACCCACTTTTTAAAAAAAATTTCAAATTGACCTACTTGCTATCTCAGATAGCGAGTAAAGGCAAAACACACTCGCTATGAGATAGCGAGTGCTAGGTTTGTATTTTTTTTATTTCTCCCTGGCCAAGACTCACTGTCTCAAAAATCGAGTTGATTTTTACCAAACTCGTTTTTTGAGATAGTGAGTGTCGATTGAGGGTTTTTTAGACCCCCAGGCTCGAATTTTTTACTCTCTTTATCTCCATTCTTACTATCTTCTTATCTCCATTCTTACTCTCTTCTTAACTCCGAAACCCAATACCCTAGCATCCCAAAGTCGATCTCCTACCCACAAAATATCCTATAAATATAAATATATTCACTTAATCTTTCCCAACCCTCTCACCTTCTACTCTCAAAACCCTAAACCTATCTTTCGAAAGATCCATATTTTGGAATTTCGATAAACTTCAAGAGGATAGCAACTTCAACTCTTCTACACATATATCTACAGCTATATTCTTCCGATTATTGTTGTGAATGTATGATTTATATCACCTACTATTTTGTACATTTTTGTAGGTTTTGTTTGTGGCTAGATAATAAATCGTATTTTCGTATAAATATATATAGGTATGGATTACGATATTCCTATCTGGTTATACATTGGTGGTGAAATAATTAGTGATCCAGAGATAGGTTATTGTTATAGTGTCGTTGATCCTGGAATAGTTTGGGCACCTCATACCATTACATTGGCATAAATAGTTGAGAAAATTTATGAAGTTACTAATTGGGATAGGACTCAATGGAATGTGAAAATTTTTGCTCGGTATGCAGCAGGAAAAGGAGATGGTCGGTATTTTTATGACAGTGCCCGTATCTACTGATAATGCTATGAAGTCAATGATTGCTAGGACACTTGATCCCAATTGTACTTGGTCTGCATTGGAGTTATATATTCAACAAATCCAAATTATGAATGCTCAGTCACAAGATAATCCTAGTTCAAGCTTCGTACGAGAAGTACTGACACAGCAGATGAGGTCTAACCCTGTACAAACTTCACAAGCAATCCCAATGTCCACACAAGAAGACACGTTCACAAATACAATAAGCCCAGATTGTACAGATGTTGAGTTGCCACGTCAACCTAGTCCGGTTCATGACTATGGTCGAAATGACACTTTATTTGAATTATTTCAAGATGCTACCATTAACAATGACCTATTAGATGATGATGAAGAAGAGGAAGAAACGGACGATGAAGTTGATGAGAGTGTAGAAAATGATGATGGGGACGAAGATGATGAATATGCAAATGTAAACACAAATGAGAGTAGAGCTAATGAAGTGAGAGCTACTGACAGCTATACCAATGTTAACGCTCATGTTACCGAGGAGATGACACAAGGTGCTAGAGTACATCAAGTTCCACAAGAGTCGTGCAGTTCATCTAATGTAGACGAATTTTACATTGGATAGAAGTTTGTAAGTAAATAGTCAATTTAGCAGGCTGTGAAGCTGTATTCTATCAAGAAACATCGGGAATTCGTCACATTAAAATCTACACCGATACTGTATACCGTTAAATGTAAATCGGCACCTAGAAAACGTACAATTGAGGAGATGGTGCAAATTCCCCCAAGTAGTAAGTGAGGGTGGCTGCCCTTGGAGATTACGTCCAATTGTTCCAAAAGGGGGGACAAATTTTGTGGTGAAGAATATAATTGGGTCTCATACTTGTACGAATCCCACGTTGAATCAGGACCACTGTAAAGTTGATTCTAACATTATTTGCAATTTGATTGTGAGTGTGGTAAAGTCTGAGATAGGTTTAACACTGCGGACCATTTCATATAAGAAGGCTTGGATTGCAAAACAAAAAGCAATTGAGAGATTGTTTGGTACCATCAAAGAAGCATATACGAAGTTGCCTTTTCTTCTATCATCAATACAAGCAGCAAATCCAAAAACAGTTGTCCACTGGGGTAAATATCAGTATGGTCCTGGTGAGGAAACATTTAAGGGAGTATTTTGGGCATTTGGTGCTTCGATTGAAGGTTTCAAGTCTTGCAAACCTGTTATAAGTATTGATGGAACTCACTTGTACGGTAAATACAAGGGTTGTTTGTTAATTGTTGTTTCTCCGAATGCGAATGATAGCTTATTTTCCTTTGCATTTGCATTAGTTGATGAAGAGAGTATATATACTTGGACATAGTTCATGAATTGCATTTGGTATTTTTTCACCGATCGAACTGAGTTGTGTGTTATCTTCGATCGTCATGCTGGTATTTTGTCTGCTATGGAATTGCAAAATGGAGCTTGGAACGAACCTAATGCATATCATCGTTATTGTATGCGACATTTTGCTACAAATTTCTTCAGTAAATTTGGAAGCAAGACTATGAGGAAAATAAAACAAAAATTATAGCATGTCAAAACCAACAAAAAAAAGTTCAAAATCAAACTCGCTGAACTTGAAACCATCAATGTCGAGGCGGCTAATTGGTTGAAAGAGAAACCGGTTGAGAAATGGGCACTTTATGCAGATGAAGGTCGATGATACGGCATAATGACTACGAACCTATCAAAAGTTTCAATTCAGTCTTGAAAGGTGTCCGTAGTTTAACGATAACTGCGATTGTGGAGATGATCCTTTACCGTCTAAATTCAACCTTTACTACTCGTTGACATGAAGCCAATAAGCTTTTAACTGAAGGAAAGGTTTTCGCTCAAAGAGTACAAGAATTGATCGATATTCGACGTGAAAGAGTACTATTTGTCATATCGATCTATTCATCATCGTACTAATTTACGGTTGAAAAGTATTGTCAATTCAACATTTTTCAAAAAATTACTATATATTATCAAATTTCCTATTCAACATTTTCCAAAAAATTCTACACTATGTACCTACATATATTACCAAAATTTCTATTCCAAATTTCTCAACATTTCTATTCAAAACCGATAACAATTTCTAAATGTACCATTAAAAATTTCTCAACATATCTCAAAATCAACCCGAAATTAAAAATGCAAATGTATGAAAAATATACCGTTAAAATTGGGTGATTGAAGAGGTAGATTGTCAATACGATGTCGATGTAGCTCCTTCAACCGCACTCTTTTTTTTCTTCCAAAATCCCGATTTAACAATTTTCTTGGATATTGGGATTTAAGGTTTTGAAAGTGTGAAGAGAGGGGGTTGAGAGTGTGAGGAAAGATGGTAGGTGAGAGATGTGGAAGATCGAAACGACGAGGGCGAGGATTTTTATGTTAAATGACGAGAGGAGATCGAAAAAGTGGGTTAGGGTTTCAGGGTTAGAAGAGGAAGAAGGAGAGAGAGAGAGAGAGTTGAAAGAGAGAGTGACGTCGAAACAGCGAGTTTGGTTACTATAAAGATCCAATCGACACTCATTGTCTCAAAAAGCGAGTTTGGTAAAAATCAACTCGCTTTTTTAGACACAAGTCTTGACCAGGGAGAAATGAAAAAACACAAACCCAATACTCGCTATCTCAGATAGCGAGTGTGTTTTACCTAAACTTGTTATCTGAGATAGCGAGCAGGTCAACTTCGGATTTTTTTAAAAAGTGGGTTAGTTTGAAAAAAAACTTTCAAAAAGAGGGTCATTTTGAGAGGAAAAAAAAATCAGTTTCTGCAATATTAGAGAGGGGTACACTAGTATGCACATGAATAACCTCACCTCCCTCGAATTACTACCCCTAACCCCACCTCCCTCGAATTACTAACCCATTAAATGCAACCATAAATCTCTCCTCATCCTCGATTCTATGAAACCTCCAAAATCATCACCTCATCTCACTTCCCTGATCAAAGAGTAATGCTACATCAACTACCAATTTCACTACATTTTTTTCACTACCTTAGGTGGCACATTCCAATAGGTAGAAAAAGATAGAGTAGGTGGGAGAGCTCTAAGTATGCCACATAAAGTAGTAAACAAAATGATAGTGAAATTGGTAGTGGATGAAGCATTACTCCTAATGAAAACCCTAAAGAAAACCCTAAAGTCAAAGATCTAATTAACTTTCTGACCTTTTTTTTATTTTTATTTGGCGAAATGACCTTGTTTAGAAAATATTTAGCGAAATGACCTAGTTCTTAATTAAATTTCTATAGTATACTTCCTATAATAATTTTTATTGGATGTGTGACTTTTCTTTAAATTCTAAAGTTTTTGGGTTATAAGATAATTTCTATTTTTATTATTAGATTTTAAATTTTCTATTCTATCTTATAAATTAGTAATAAATTTACAGAAAATTACAGAAATTAAGTAAAAATTACTTACTCTGTAATGGCTCTGATACCAACTTGGTTGCGTGGCGTGAAATCTCTCCTGCAAAATAGAATTAAAGGGAATATCAAAAAACTTTAAAACTTTAAAGGATCAAATTTTTTAAAGATGATAATTTTCTGTAAAATAATAATCTTCGAAATAATGTATATTGTCTATCTCAAAAGAGTAATCCAATGTATCTTCAAAATTTCCCATATATTTTAATTCTGTATCAGATTTTTCACTATTACTACCATATGAAGGTTCTTCGAGTTCTTCTATATGTCTATTTCCCTCTCCAATTTGTTCATTTTCTTCTATAAATTGTCTATATGCTGTTGTAGGGCTCCAGATATAACTACTAAATACACCATTCTCATAGAATAATAAAGATCTTTCATAAAAAGTTAAATCATCAATTATTTCGATATTTATATTACTAGTTTCTCCATGATTTATTTGATTTATTGTTATAATTATTACTCATTGAACACTGAAGAATAATAATTTGAACTCATAATAATCATTCATGCCTTTTACTCTCTGAGGATAATAAACATAAAAAACTAGCATTCTATCACTTCCTTGATAATTAATCATTAATTCAAAAATTTCTGAGACAATACTCAAACTATTATTATCCATTAGTCCTATTGAACAATAATTATAAAATCAGGAGGAGAGAGAGATTTCTAAGGACACCCTAAAAATCAAAACAAAATGATCCATCATGCTTCCGACCAAGTAAAACCTCTTTGAGCTGCTCTGTACCAGTTACTACCAGTGGATAAAATATCTCTGGTATGCACCCCGATTTCAGTGCTCCTTTTACGTTCCTCCCATCTCAGGATTACTATGCTCTTAAAAGAGCTTCATCCGAGAGATACGTCTGGAACAATTAATAGCACTTCGATACATGCAACCACAACCTAGCTCGTTTCCTACTACTAGGTGTATAGTCTAACTTTAGAAGGTTACAAATGAGTCTTTTTGCAAGATCTTTGAGACAGAGCGTTACAAAACTCTCCCTAAATAAGAAAAATTAGTTTCTCATACCTTATTTAGTAAAAGATCTTGTAGAGGAATTCACAGAAAGATAATTTTATTGCTCTTGATCTCCTTACAGATTTTTCCTACAAGCTTATATGGAGGTTCTAAATAGTCTGCCTTCTACCTTACTCAACCTACCCTTTTATAGACCAAGGGATCAGCTTACAACAAGTTTACATATGTCATTGCTTACATCACGAGTAAAATAATTGCTGCTTACATCAGTCTTTAATAATTGCCTTGTGGACTACTATAGAAAAAGAGATTCCTCCTTGCAGACATGTTCACATACTCCATATTTGTGTTGATGTTCTGTCTTCATCAAGCTATTGTAGTATCTAGCTGTCTCATCTGTCATTATCATTACTCTTGTGGATAGTATTTGGTACCAGCTGTCAAATAGCTCATGCTTGTCTTGTGGCTATTTTATTTTTGCTATACTATACATTATTATTTTTTCTGGATCTGGGCTGTCATAGATCCATATGTTGCTGTCTCTTAGTTTTGTATCCTTTAACTCACATTACATATTCCTGAAGTCCATGGCCCTTCTATCTGGGATAAAATTTTCAAATTCTTCAGTTTTATATGGTACAATATTTGATGCTCCATAGAGCACCTGGGTGGTCATCCCTATTTTTATAACGTGTTCTGCTGGGAGCTCTTCATTGTCTTCAAAATATTAAGGGATGGCTAATACATTCTGACATATATTTTTGAGACCTTTGTGAGGTCAAAATAACTCTTGGCTGCTTTGTAAATTTCTCTTGGCAAATTGACTAGTTCCTCACATTCTCTAGAATGATAGATGCAATGAATAAGTCATCTTTCGAACAATGCCCTGGTTGTTCTTGGATTAGCTCCTGGTAAGATGATGGCCTTGTTCATATGTTGTTGTGATATGGTTTTGATGAACTGGTTCACCTCTGTTACTTGGCATAGTTTTTGAATATATTGTAAAAATAATACTTTCTTTGATACTTTGATAGGAGCTTTCTTAGTAAGAAGTGTTTCCTTGTATGTAGTCTTTTTTGAGGATGTAAGTGCATCCGCTTTTAAGGAATGAGTAGGTTCGCTTATCTCACTTATTTTCTCGCTAGTATTGTCCGCCATATTTTCTGTGGTTACATGTTGACTTACATACTGGTAGAACAGACTTTGGAGCCCGCATATTTGCAATTGTAATTGATTAAATGCTCCTTTTATTTGCTCCACAGTCTCCTTTAGGTAGACTATATCCTGTTCTATATGTTGGACTCTATTTTCTATCCTGTAAAAATAAAACTGTTAGCTTCTTGATAAGAAATCTGCTCGGATGTTATCTTTTCCTTTTATATTTTCTATTGAGAATTCGTAATGTGCCAACTCCATTTGCCATTTAATCAACCTTTTATTTGCTATAGTTGGGTCTATTATTTTGTTAATCCAACTCTTTGCTTGTGTATTGTCTGTTCTTACTGTGAATTTTGTATGTATAATGAATAACTCAAACTTTTACCTCTTTTTTCTTAGTATTTTTATTTAGTTCTTTATAATTTACCACCATTCGAGATTTACCTCTTTTTTCTTCTGAATGCTTTCTTACTATGAATGCTGGTGATGAATGTGGACTTTGTGATTTTCTTATGTAATTATTTTCCATTAATTCTTTTATATGTATTTTGAACTCTTCTAGATCTGTTGGAGTATGTCTTATAGGTTTAATTTTTTTTATTTTGTTCTTTTCTATTAACTCTATATGTGTCGTGAGTTTACTTAAGTTCCATTTTGCCAAAGGGTCTTCTCCGCACAGATCTTCTAATTATTTTTGTAAAATTTCTTTTGTAGTTGTTTCTTGAACTTGTTGTATTCTAGTTTTATTTGGTAAATATTGGTATTCACCACGCTGGGTTGAAGAAACTCTGATGTGTGGCAGGTCAGCTATGGAATAAGGTTGGGTTATTCTAATTGTTATTGCTTGGTGTCGGCAAGGTGTTGTAAATACGACTGATTTATGTGATATGATTATGGAATAGTATTGTTGGAAAAAATCATTTCCTAAGAGTACATCATTATTCATATCATCAAACTGGTATATTATTGGTATTTTTAGTATGTAACTTCCTATTTGTACATTAACATTTTGTTGATATTTGTCAAGTATGATAGTGTCTCCAGTTAATCCAGTTATTGCTTTTTTATTATATCCATCTTGTTTCCATTTTGGTAGTATATTTTCGCGGCATAATCTAGTGCTTGCTCCGGTGTCTATTACACTGATAGTTTCTTAATTTGTATCCTTCGTAAACAAATTCTATTAGTATGTATAATGTGTTTTTTGTTGCTGTTAATGGATTCATTTATCCAATATTCTATTTATTACCATACTTTCATTGTTTAGTGTTATTGTGTTTTTTTTTTCTTGAATTGAGTAAGGTTGTACTGATGTAAGGAAGTCAGTTCCTAATAGCATTTCATTAACATGGTGTTCTGGGTCTACGTGTAAGTGTAATAACATTTCCCTTTTACCATTTATCCTTAGTGGTAGTATAATTTTATGTACAATTAGATGTCTATTATTGTAATAGTCTTGGTAGTAATATGAGTTTTCTAATGTTATTAATTCAGTTGTTTTTACATTTGTTTGTTTAATATGTGAATTAGTAGCTCTTGTATCTACTAAGGCTGTTTGTTTATTCCATTTTCCATTGTCATAATATTCTATCTCTATTTTAAATTGGTTATTGTTTTGGTGTTCTAATGTATTTATTATTGGTATTAATTCCAATGCTTGTTATTTATTTCTTATTGATAGTGATCTCTTTCCGAACATTATTTGTGGTATTTTTTCTTTTGCAGTTTCTTTTGCTTTATTAAAGTCGAAATCTATATAATTTGGTATAGTCATTTCAGGGTTTTCTCTATCTGGTTTGTATCTTATAATTTCAGTGAATAGCGACTCTATTTTAAAATTATCTGTATTTCTATTTTTTTACTTCGTGTTTGCTAGTGAAAGCATAAATATTTTTTATTTGTATACTCATAACTTTGCTTTTTTCTATCATTTCTATTTCTGATAATCTGTGATACATGACTAAACTTTTGTCTTTATTTTCTTCTGTTATGCTTATAGAGAAATTAGATTTTATTGTAAATTTTATCTTTTGGTACATTAGATTTCCTTGTACTATTCCTATTAAGGCATATTGTGTACTTGATATTATCCTATCATCTATTAGTTATATTTCGAGGGGTGTATTTATCCCTTCCTTAAAAAAGTTTTTATTATTATTTGTACAGCTCCTAAATGTATGTGTCTTAATGTTTTTCTGGTTTTTTCTTTTATTTTTTCCATCTCTTGTCTTATTATTCTTTCGGTTATTAATGGGATTATGGTTTTTCCTTGTGCTTGTTCAATGTCTATAGGTTGTTCATCATTCCTAGCTATTATGATGGTACTTTTCTTTCTTTCGAATATTGGTAGTTTAAAATTTTCTTTTGGATTTATATCTAATTTGGTCGCTCCTATTTTATCGTATTTTTGTATGTCAAAGCACATTCTTTCTCTTACTTCTTCATTGTTTTCTTCTCTTTTTGAAGGTTCTGCTATTTCTGTTATTTCTGTCATCATGTTTATTTCGCATTCTTCTATTTCACCTTCACTACTTCCACTATCTTCTTCCACTACCATTATTTCTTCATCTTCACTTATTTCTGACCATTCTTCATCATATTCTATGGGTTCATATTTTATGTTATTCATTTCTTCAATTTCTTCTACGTATTTTACATTTTCTTTTTTCATTCTTTTAGGATAATTTGGTGATATATGTCCTACCTCTCCACATATGTAACAATTACATTTCTTAGGGTTTTTGTGTACTGTCTATTTTTATTTTTATCAATTCTTCTAAAGTATTTTTTATAGGGTTTTTATATCTCTTAAAAGTTTTTCTATATTTTGGTTTATATTTTTGGAATTTGTAATTTTTTTCTTTGTACAATTATAGTTATTATTGCATCCCAATGATTCGGTCTTGCATCTTCACAACAAATTCTTTGTTTATATGTTCTATAATATTTCATTGTTGCTCTAGCATCTTGGCATATCCCTATAATCTTTTACGAATTGCGTTCTATACCCTAAAGTTTCTACTTCTGGTTTTACTTTCTCACATATTTATGCACTATATATGCTTATACTTCATGAACCAGGTAGTTTTAGAAAGAATGAATCCAAGATTGGACTCCTTTCTTCTTTTGTGTGATAACTATCTTGAAAATATTCTCGAAATTCACAAGCATGGTGTCAAAATAACACATGTCGCATATTTCTAAGTTGCTTAGTCTCCATCTTGCTTGATTCTTTTTGTATATAGTGTGTTTTTCTCATTTATCGTATACACTGAATTCTGTTCTTATTGCTATCTCGTAATTTGTAATTATTTCTTTTAGACCTAAGGTTCGTTGTGCTGAGGTTTCTTCAGTTCCTCTGTCATCAGTTGGTCTTGATTTTCTTATAGTATTTCTTTCTTCTTCCTTTAATCCATTCCACCATTTTGCTACTACACCTATAAAGGTGGCTTCTATAAATTTCTCAAATGCGTTTCCTGTAAGATTTTGCCTAAATCCTACTATCAGTGAGGACTTTACCCATTCTTCAACCGTCCTATCTACGTCTTTTACGCAATCTAGGTCTAGTCATTCTCCATTTCTTACTATTTTTTGTCGTAGTGTTCTGTAAGTTCATATTTTGGGGTTTCCTTTTGTTTGTCTCTTCCTAGCTGCATTTTTCTTTTCGTGTTTTGCCATTTCCATGGTAATTGGTAAGGTTTTTTGTTAGGTGGTGGCCTTAAGATTTCGTACATGTCATTTGGAATTTCTGAAGGTTTTGCTATAATCTTATCTTGGTCAATTTTTATTTCTTCATTTGTTATGTCTAGATTTTTCAAGGCTCTTCTACTTCTACTGGGTTAGGATTTGTCATTAAATCTTCTATTTCCAAAATATTTATATTAAGTTTTGTTATTGCTTCTAACTCCTTCATACCTTCTTCCGTTATGACTAATTCTTTTTCTGGGTAGTCAGTTATATATCTACCTAATTCTTTTTTTGTTTATTTATAATTTTTAAATTTTTTTCTTATATCTCCTACAATTTCACGACCATTGTAATCTTCTTTCAACTCTTGTATATTTATCATATAAATTTTTGGGGTTATGTTAGGAATTAATGCAACTGCTTCATTGACCATATTTAGTATGTTATTTTGTATGATATATCTTTTTGTATTTCTTTAGATAGTTTATTAGTTATTTTTCTTGTTAGTAACAAGTATTCTAATATTTCTTTATTAGCAATATGCTTTCTTTCTATTAATCTTTTATCAATGTATCTAATCTTAAATTTTGAAAGATTTTTTAATTTTAGTTTCTTCACTTTTCTGTGAACTTTCCAACTTTTATAAGGATAAGATATATTATAGTTTAAAATTTCTAAATAGGGTTATATAGAAAATTTTGTTTTTCGATTATCATATTAATAGGGTTAGTTAGTTATAATATTTATAAAAGTGGATCGTTTAGCTAAATATATTTGGAAGTGGGTCGTTTGGCTAAATATTAGTTGAAAGTCGGTCAGTTAGAGCATCCACTATGGTCGGCTATTTATTTAAAAAATGCAAATTTTGAAAAATTTTACGCCACTATGGTCTGCTATAAACCTAGTTTATAGCAGAGTAGTGAACAGGAGTTGGCCATATATAGCAGGGAAGAATAGCATTTGGAAATTATAGAAGACGGTAAACGATCTTCCGTCTATCAAAAATTTTGATTTCTTTGGAATTAAAAAATCAAATAGACGGTAAAAGATCTTCCGTCTATACAATTTGACCGGTCAAAATTGTATAGACGGAAGAAGATCTTCCGTCTAAAGAATTGGTTAATTTTTTTTAAAATGCAAATTTATCAAACGGACGATGTTCCTTCGTCTTTATATTTATTTAATTATTTTTTAAAAAAAATTGAAAGAGACGGAAGATTAACTTCCGTCCCTTTCATTTTTTTTCCTTTCTTTTTTTTTCGTCCTTTTCTTTTTTTGTCCTTTTCCTAAAAGACAAAAAAAAAAGTTTTAAAAAATCCCAACGGAAGTTGAAGATCCTGCTGAGGTTTTTAAAAACATATTTAAAAAAATTAAAAAACCCAGACGGAAGATCTTCTTCCGACTGGATTATTTTTTACAGAAAAATATAATAAGAAGAGCAGACGGAAGATTTTCTTCCGTCTATATATTTTACTATTTTTTTTTTACAAATTATAGCTTTCATCATAGTGGCGAAAGAACATCTATGCTAAAATCAAATTTGCATATACGCAAAATATTACTCCAACCATAGTGGATGCTCTGAGTAAGGTTAACTCAAAGTCTAAAGATAGGGTACCCTCTTAAATGAACCCTCCTTGGTTTAACTGTTTATAAGTGCTGTTCGGAGCTCAGACATTCCAACTAAATGACAAGCCAATTCAGATATGTTACAGTGTACCATTTTGACTATAAATAATAATGACTGAATTTTAATACCACATATTCCCATCTCTGTTTCTCATTTTCATTTCAGTTTTGTGTTCAAGATGGGGCAAGAGTTTGGAGTGAGCCCAGCCAATCTGCCAGTGTACTGCAGTGGTGGCAGTCTGAGGTCAATAGAGAAGAAGCTGAAGATGGGTGAGTTGGTTATGAGGTTTGTGATCCTAGGGCTTGGAGTTCTAGCAGTTTCCTTGGTTGCATCTGATTCTCAAGTGAGGGTCATCTTCTCAGTTGAGAAGAAGGCCAAGTTTACAGACGTGAAGTCTTTAGAGTGAGTTTTAGGCCCCTTTATTTTAATTTAATTTTGTGGGTTTTGGTTGTTGTTGTTGTTGTTGTTGTTGTTTTGGGAGGAAGGTGAGGAAGGTGGGGGGAGGCTTTAGTTAATTAAGTTGTTGATTATGTTTTTGTTGTTGTTGTTGTTGTTGTTGTTGTAGGTTTTTGGTGATTGCTAATGGGATGGCAGCAGGGTACAGTTTGATTCAGGGGATGAGGTGTGTTGTGAGCATGGTGAAGGGCAGTGGTCTTTTTAGCAAGGGTTTGGCTTGGGCTATTTTCTCCTGTGATCAGGTAAAAGGAAAGAGGAAAATTATTAATTTCTTACAAAATGTGTGTGTGTTTTTTTTTAATGTGCGACTGATTTGGGGCTTGGTGAATGAGAGAACATTAAGAACATAAGAACATAAGAACGTAATAACCTAATCTTGTCCTTCATTTTGAGTAGTTTGGTTTGGGATTTGTTTGCTTCATAAATTTTCCCTCTTTGTTGTTCATTGTGCTTCAAAGCTACATGATTGAGCCTGAATTGAAATTTTACAAAGTCTTTTGAGGGCCATGTTTGAATTTGTAGTAGATAGTTTCAAGGTTATACCGAAGCCCTCAAAACAAAGAACTACAAATCCTTTTAACAAAATTGAGTGACATAATATTTTACCATTCTCTGAGTTAAGAAAAGTAGAAGGCTTGTTAACAAATCTTTGAGCTCGGCGCTCATGAACACTTTTCCTCCAATCTCCATTCAGTCTTTGTTAACGAACCGTTATCCATACCAAATTAACACCTGTCACCTCAATCTTAAATGGGTCACCTCTTAGTTTTTGCTACACTAACTATATAAATCGATAATTATGGATTAATTCGTCAGATTAGCCCCATTGTTAGCCTCAATTGTACATACCCAAGCCTTCAAAAATAAGATCAATCTAAAATCTCAGTGAACCTAGATGTTTGTATGCAACATTTCTCCATCCTAGTCAGTTCATCTCTGGTCTTTGCTCTGTGGACAGTATTTCTGGCATTGTTCCTGACCAGCACCCTTACTGATCTCAGTTATACTTGCTCAACCATTACTGATCTCAGTTCATCTCTGGTCTTTGCTTTGTTGACTGCATTTTTGGCGTTGTTCCTGACTGGAACCATTACTGAACTCAGTTGTACTTGCTCAGCCCTTCGAAACTAAAATCCAGTTTACAGATCCATTGTTTTTGGATCTATCAGACTTCCTCGACTTCACGGGTTTAATTTGTATGACTCAAGTGTAACACCTTAATGTTGTCAGTATATATTTTCCTTGCTTAACAATCTGTTATAGACTAGGCATCTTATAAAGTTTGGGCAAATCTTTTCTGGAACTTCCTCAGTAATTTGCTAACTCCATTTTATTGATAGAAACAATTGCTGTCCCCCACACTGTTATCTTCATTAAATTCCATGAGAAGTCATGCTCACTCGGCCTGACCTGAACTCATATTAAGGTCTCTTGAACTGTTCATTCTGATTGAATAAGATCAATATTTATTTTGCTTCCCATGTTAGCAACCATGTCATTTCAGGCTCCCATATTGAACTGGCGTAGGTCAACACATGAAAGGTGCAGCTCAAAGTTTTATAGGTTTATTCTTATTTTTATTTTACTCTTTTGGGATAATTGAATGAAGTTCTAATCTGATATATGTTTTCATTATTAAATTTATGTACACCTCGTAGAGTAGATACTGATGTCCGCAAGAGGATCGGTTGATTTAACATAGAATTCTAACAACCATAGCTATCAGACATTCATGCATCATAATGTATATATGCCAAACTGCAACCATATTAGTATATAACAACCACCTTACTTCCCATGCTCCATCTAATACATGTGACCTTTTGAAGGTTGTTAGAGCAACTTGCAACTTGATGCCTAACAAATTAAGGCTGTCCTCACTTGGTAGAGGAATAATAGGGCATAATTTAAATCACTCGATTTATTCCACACAGTTCCATATACAGTATCTACTGGTTTTCAGTCATAATGTGAAAGATGTCTTGCTTATGAAGAACTGTTTAACTAAGCCAATAGGACCAAAAACTATCTTTCCCTTAGTTTTCTAAATGGAGTTATAGTACCTAGGGCTGGCCCTATAGTAGAGGCGTGAGAGACGGTCGCTTCGGGTCTCCAATTTTTGCTCATTTTTAGGGGGGCCCAAATTTTTATTGGGCATTTTTAAAATATAAAATCATAGTCATATCGACAGTCTAAGAAATTGAAGGGGAAGTAGATCACTGGATCATTAATGGAATTAATGGATGTGAGTCTTCCGACCCGATCACCGGAATCTGCTTCCCAAACCAAGATCACCGGAACCCGAACTCAAACCAAGCAACTTGCTTCCTATTTCCCCTAAATCCCTAAATCCATTAAACCTGAATTATGTGCCTCCTCAGTCATCCCGACCTCCATTTGAAACCCATCTCCAATTCCATCACCGTCGACCTCATTAACGGTCCCAACCACCAACCCGACCTCCATTTAAAATCCATCTCCAACCTCCATACAAACCCGAAATCCGAATCCAAACTCCAAACCCAAGCCTCTGCTTATGCTTTATAGGCACTGTCACTGTTGTTGTTGCACGCTGTCGTTGTTGTTGCTGTCTTGTAGTTGTCGGCGCCGACCATCGAGAAGAACCCCCGTTGACCAACTAGAAGCTCTTTCTTTGTCATTTTTTTAAACCAATTTTTTTCTCACATCATGTATCTTCCTTGGCCCAAGCAAAACAGACCGTTCCACCAGCTAATGGCACAATGTCATGTTCTTAGAATTAGTGTAACCTCCTATACCTCATTCAATGACATGCCTAAGAAAACCTAATAGAAATTTGAGGAAATTTTCTAGGATCCTCATTTGATTGTGGTTTTCCGTTCGCCAGCCCTCTCAAGTGGGGTTCAAAAGCTCAATTCCGATATAGGGTATCAGCAGGGTATCAGCAATCTCGGATGTTTCAGTAGGCAAATTTCCGTCCTGATGCATCTGGTGCATCTCGGTATCAGCCAATTTGGAAATCATGCTCAGGCTCCAAATACATCTGGGAAATCCCTTCTACTATAGAAGCATTTAAAAGTTTTTTCCTGGATGATAATACCCCTGCTGAAATGTACTTATTTGTTGTAAATGTTCTGTTTTCCTCGGACATACTGCTCTTTTTATCAATGAATGTGTACTATTGTGTGTTGAGCTGAGCAATATACCATTTTTTTATTTTTATCGATGAACAACAACAAAGAATAATCAATTTTAATGGTCATATACATAACATGAAAGTTTTTTCCAAAAAAAATGTACAATGGAAATTTTGAACTGTTTAATTTTAGCACTTATACTGACTGCTTCCTAATTTTTACTGCCTCATCTCTTCAGGTTATGGCATACCTGACATTGGCGGCTATTGCAGCAGCCACACAGTCAGCAATGATTAGTGAGATCGGCCAACCGGAGCTCCAATGGATGAAGGTCTGCAATCTATACGGCAAGTTCTGCACCCAAGTTGGAGAAGGCATAGCGAGTGCAGCGGTAGTAAGCCTTAGTATGGTGACAGTCGCTTGTGTCTCTGCCTTCAACCTCTTCCGCTTGTACGGCAACAACAAAGGGAAGGACAATGGCAGTTGGTAAATCAAGAAAGGTTACAGATAGAGAACCTATTCGCAAATATATTTGGGTTATCAGGAATATGTGTATGTGTATGTTTCTATTACAGTAAGTAGTGAACATGCTTAAGTTGGAAACCAAATGTGACATAAATTTCTGTTATTTTTTGTTTTGAGTAATTAGTGTTCATGAGTAGGCACGATAGTGTGATCTAATTTGAGAAGTATAATGGAGGTATGGTTGATGAATTCTAATTGCGGAATAACTCAACAACGACGACGAGATGCACGAACTATAGAATAAAAAACAAGATAACAAAAAACAACCAAAAGCAACACACAAGAACACACAAGATTTTCCCGAGATTCACCCAAAACAATGACTACTTCTCCGCGCAGAGGCACTTATGTGATTTTCACTAAAAATATGAAGACTAGATTTACTAATCTCTCAAGAACTCATTCCCAAGGTGTAGGGTTTCTTTCTATCCACCTCTCTCTTAATGACGGCTGGTAGATTTCTATTTTCTTTCTAGTTAACCCTAAATCGTACACAATACAATATATAGAGAATTTCACAATTTAATCTTAGTCGCTCATCAATCAGAGTTGGGACAGTCGACCGCATCACCAAGTCGGTCGACCTGTTCTTTCCTTCGACTGAACAAGGTCCAACAGAGAGCAGGTCGGTCGACTGCACGGTCGACCTGTAATACCCCAGATTTGAAGCGAACAGTCGACTGGTAGTGTTAGTAGTCGACTGGTCTGCGTATTCGGAATTTGAGAGATTTGAGAAGGATTTGAGAAATTTAGTCCCACATGGGAAGTTTACAAAAAACTAATTTGAGTATAAATACTATTAGCCAATGATCAAGAGTCACCTAATTGGTTAACCACCTTTTGAGAGGCAACCTGTGGTGGGCAGTGTACTACATAGTATCTAATTTGTCTTCTAAAAATAATAAAATTGTCTGAGTATTGGGGCGTGGCGTTACAAATGGTATCGGAGCCGACTTTCGACACCGAGTGTAGAAGAGGGCCTATGATCTAGTTCACGGCAGGGAGATGATTCTCCGGATAGGCAGGGTGCATTTATATGTACCGGGTGTTTCTACACATTTCGTGGGATCAAGGACTATTCTACAACAACTAGAAAGGCGGATCCTACACTAGATGTGTGTCCCGTACTCAGCGAGGACGCTGATTTCTAAAGGTGGGGTGTATATAATACCCCAGATTTGGAGCGAACAGTCGACTGGTAGTGTTAGCAGTCGACTGGTCTGCGTATTCGGAATTTGAGAGATTTGAGATGGATTTGAGAAGGATTTGAGAAATTTAGTCCCACATGGGAAGTTTACAAAAAACTAATTTGAGTATAAAAACTATTAGCCAATGATCAAGAGTCACCTAATTGATTAACCACCTTTTGAGAGGTAGCCTGTGGTGGGCAGTTGTACTACATAGTATCTAATTTGTCTTCTAAAAATAATAAAATTGACTGAGTATTGGGGCGGGGCATTACAAGGATAGAATTAGGATCTCTGATTGAACCAAATCAACGGGCCTGATTCGCGACTATCCTCTCACCGGGAATTAAGGGATTACATTCCTAATCTGATTACGAGGATTTTACGCCTTATTAGATCACAGGAATCACATTCCTAATCTGATCCCAACGGCGACTATAAATACCCCCCACCGACCACTGTTACAGGGTAATCAATCTTTTGCTAGTTAAACGCTCTTTCATAATCATTTCTGGTTACTGACTTGAGCGTCGGAGGGTGCGTCGCCGGGATCAACCCCGGTGTCTCGCACTTTTTGCAGGTATACGGCGGGAGTCAACGGTCAAACTCCGGCGGAACAGGTTAGAGGTTTGCTATTCATGTTTTCCTAAGAATCCACAAATACTGTCTGTTTACCCCCACACCAGATTTAGCGGTAACAGATTGGCGCCGTCTGTGGGAAACATACGAATAGCAGCCTCCCCTCCTCCCGTTGGTCAGATCTCCTCCAGCCATGCCTCCTAGGAAAGTAAGATCCAGAGGGTCCAACCGTGGACCCAATCCCGTTGATCAGCAAGAGGTAGTCCCCATCCAACCCGCTCAGCAGCAGGGGCAACGTTCTCTCCAAGCGGAAGACCCTCTTCAACAAGATCAGCCTCCTCTTCAGAATCAGCAACCCCCTAAGGGTCCCGCCGGTCCTCAGAATGCTGGTGCGGGGGCTTCGCGTCCCAACCCGCAGAAGCAACCCCTCCATCAGGACCACATTTCGGTACACAATGCCTCTTCGGATTCCATGGCCTCCCACAATCCTCGAGTTTCCGACCTCCGCAATACCATCCTCAATCGGCAGAAGGATGAGGATCTTCGCCGCCGTCTGGATGAAAAGCGGGCCCGAGAGGGAGCCTCCCGCCAACAGCGTCCGGATGAGCGATCGCCTCACCGCCGAGACTACAGAAGGTCCCCTACCCGAAGAGGGATGAAAGAGTCCCCCGAACACCATAGGAGAAGACCTCATTCCCCTGCCGGTCGACAACATCCGAGGAACGATGAGGCACCCATCACCCGTGCCGAGTTCCAGCAGTTCCAAGCAACGGTGTTGCAAGCCCTCAACCTCCGACCCAACAATAACAATGCTCAGAGGGCTCCTACCCCTCCACGGGTCCAAAGTCCTCACCATCAGTCCATAACTCCTCCTCCGGCTCCTAGCAACCAACAGCGCATGCCTAGCCCTCGCCGCTCCCAGAGCTACCGTCGTCGCTCCCCTTCCTATGAAGACGAGTCCAGAGGCTCGTTTGACTATCGTCGAAGGGACGATGCTCTCTACCGTCGTCTCCACGAGATGGAGAGGCGCATCGGCCGAATAGACAAGGATGAGGAGTTAAGAGGAAGGACCATCCGCCCGAGCAGACCTCCCTTCTCCCGGACCATCATGGAAGCTCCTATCCCAAGAGGTTTTGAACCCCCGAAGTTCGAAACATACTCGAGGGAGTCGGACCCCGTGGACCACATCGAAAGCTTTAAGACCCTCATGCTAATCCACCAAGCTTTCGATGCTTTGCTGTGCAAAACCTTCCCCGCCACTCTTAAGGGTTCGGCTCGGGAGTGGTACTCCCGCCTCGCCCCGTCTTCCATATTCTCCTTCGAGCAATTCGAGAGCCTCTTCATCACTCATTTTGTGAGTAGCAGATGCACGGAGAAGACTAACATCTCGTTACTCCAGCCCCGCCAGGAGAAGGGAGAGAAGTTGAGAGACTATGTGAGGAGGTTCACTGCAGAAGTGAGATCCATTGCTTCCCTTGACCAGCCTGTTGCAGCGGCTGCCTTCCAATCGAACGTCCTCAACTCTAGCCTTCGCTCCTCCCTTGCCAAGAAGCCCCCACATAATTTCGCCGACCTCCTTCTTAGGAGCGAGAAGTACATTCGGGCCGAAGAAGCTGAGAATCTCCCAGGCTTTGAGGAGACATCTTTCGGGAAAAACGGAAGAGCACAAGCGAAGAGGGCTCCCAAAAATCCCAGAAGGACGGCAATGGACAGCGTCGCCCGACTCCTCGATTTGAGAAGTTCACCCCCCTCATTACCAATATATCAGAAGTTCTTATGGAGGTGGACAAGGAAGGGCTCCTCCGCGCTCCCCCGAAAATGAATACACCTGGCAAGAAGAGGAACAAGGATAAGTGGTGCCGCTTTCACAGGGACCACAGCCACGACACGGAATATTGTCGGGCTCTGAAGGAGGAGATTGAAGAACTCATACAGCGGGGGCACCTGAAAAAGTTCGTCCAAAAAGAGGGGGCCAAGCTTCCCCCCTGAGGAGCCAACAAACGAACCGAAAGGCCCGCCGAGCTTTAAGACTCAGAATCTCCCAGCTCCTCCCAAGAGGTCTTCACCTTATTGTAGATTTAGGACCCTGATTTTCAATAAGGCCGATGCTTGTAACCCGGCCGATAGCATGTAATAATGGCTCGCCCTATTGAAGCGGCCACTTAGTTTATTTCAAACTTTACATCTTTTCATTGAAAATTATTGCTCTTGTTTATCTCTTAAATGGTGGGTTCGGAGTCCAGCTTCTTCTACATGGCTGCTCCCGCAACTTACTAACCTTAAACAACGAGTTCAGAGTCCAATACTTGGCTCGATTCCTCTTCAAATAACTCGCTCTTCAGCGGGTTAGAAGTGGTTCACCATTCGGAATTGCTCCCACAACTGTTGAATAACTCTAACGATGGTTCGGAGTCCAACACTTGGCTTGATTCCTCTTCAAATAACTTGCTCTTCAGCGGGTTAGAAGTGGTTCGCCATTCAGAATTGCTCCCACAACTGCTGAATCCCTCTAACGACGAGTTCGGAGTCCAACACTTGGCTCGATTCCTCTTCAAATAACTTGCTCTTCAGCGGGTTAGAAGTGGTTCGCCATTCGGAATTGCTCCCACAACCGTTGAATCCCTCTAACGACGAGTTCGGAGTCCAACACTTGGCTCGATTCCTCTTCAAATAACTTACTCTTCAGCGGGTTAGAAGTGGTTCGCCATTCGGAACTGCTCCCACAACTGTTGATTCTGTCATTTAAATAGCGAGTTCGGAGCACAACTCTCCCCTAGAGTTGCTCCTCAAACTCGTCTTCCAAATAGCTCTCTCCCAGAGCCGAGCTCTTTGCTCCGCTCAATTCTAAGACGGACCTCTTCTCAACGAGTTCGGAGGTCACAACTCTCCCCTAGAGTTGCTCCTCAAACTCGTCTTCCAAAATGGCTCTCTCCCAGAGCCGAGCTCTTCGTTCCGCTCGCCTCCGAAGCGGACCTCTTCTCAACGAGTTTGAAGCACAACTCTCTCCTAGAGTTCCTCCTCAAACTCGTCTGCCAGATGGCTCTCCTAGAGCTGAGCTCTTCACTCCGCTCGCTTCCGAAGCGGACCTCTTCTCAACAAGTTCGGAGCTCACAACTCTCCCCTAGAGTTGCTCCTTAAACTCGTCTTCCAAACGGCTCTCTCCCAGAGCCGAGCTCTTCGCTCCACTCGCCTCCGAAGCGGAGCTCTTCTCAACGAGTTCGAAGCACAACTCTCTCCTAGAGTTCCTCCTCAAACTCGTCTGCCAGATGGTTCTCCTAGAGCTGAGCTCTTCACTCCGCTCGCTTCCGAAGCGGACCTCTTCTCAACGAGTTCGGAGCTTACAACTCTCTCCTAGAGTTGCTCCTCAAACTCGTCTTCCAAATGGCTCTCTCCCAGAGCCGAGCTCTTTGCTCCGCTCACCTCTAAAGCGGACCCCTTCTCGACAAGTTTGGAGCACAACTCTCTCCTAGAGTTCCTCCTCACACTTGTCTCACAAATAGCTCTCTTCCAGAGCCGAGCTCTTCACTCCGCTCGCCTCCAAAGCGGACCCCTTCTCGACAAATTTGGAGCACAACTCTCTCCTAGATTTCCTCCTCAAACTTGTCTCACAAATGGCTCTCTTCTAGAGCCGAGCTCTTCCCTCCGCTCGGATGCCGAGTAAGTGCCGATCCGAACCCAACATCAAAGAGCCCGGTCAGCTAACCGAGCAAGTGCCCATCCGAGCCCCAAAACGGAGAAAAATCACTTTTCCCTCAACATTCGCGTAAGATCTCGATCAAACGGCTCAGATCGCTCCAGCAGCACTAAACGACAAGATAGTGTTTTCTTGGAAACTGTGCCCGCCTCGAGATCCGCGCTGAGATCAACGGCTCAGATCGCTCCAGCAGCACTAAACGACAAGATAGTATTTTCTTGGAAACTGTGCCCGCCTCGAAATTCGTGCTGAGATCCAACGGCTCAGATCGCTCCACGTCGCTCGGTATTCCGAGCCGAGCGACTAGCGATTCAAGCCACTCGCGCCCCTTCTTCGCCCCTGGGGTCTTCCTAGCACAAGGGTCTTCCTAGCACATCTTGCAAGGGTCTTCCTAGCACAAGGGTCTTCCTGGCACATCTTCTCCGCCCCTAGGAGTGGAACTCCTCTGCCAAAATCCCTAAGACCAAAACACTCCTCAACTTCATGAAGACAAGGATGTTGCGGGGCTATTTTGACCATGAAGGAGGGTGAATCTTCATCCCACTCCTAAAAAGAAGTTGTAGATCTTCGAATTAGCTTCAAAACGAGGGGTCGCACGCCCCGATCGGACTTCCGTAGCACCGGGAAAGTGGATCTCAATACAGCTGCGCCGAATAGCTCGGAAATTCGAGCCGAGCCACTCGCGCGAGGGAAAAATCCGAACCGAACCCGAGCAACTGTCAAAATCGAATCCGAGCTCTTCCCTCCGGTCGGCTAACCGAGCAAGTTCCCATCCGAACCCCAAAACAGAGAAAATTCACTTTTTCCTCAACATTCGTGTAAGATCTCAATCAGACGGCCCAGATCTTGCCAGCCTCGCTAAACGACAAGATGGTGTTTTCTTGGAAACTAAGCCCGTCTCGAGATTTGCGCCACGATCGTGATCAACCGTCCAGATCAAGCCACATAGTTCGGATCTCCAATTCGAGCTACTGTCCTACCGAGCTTCAAAGTTGCAAAAAAAAGTGCGCCTCAAAATTTGCGCTCGGATTTGCCGAACAAGAAGCCAAAAAAAAAAAAAAAGGAGATGGGTCGGGTTCGGACCCGTTAGGGTCCCAAACCCGAACCCCTTCCCTTCTCCTTCTTCACCCATTCTGGCGCCAAAAAACCCATGCCGAACTCTTCTCTTCTCCACTGTGCGACCAAACGAACCAGAGGAAGAAGAGCCCAACTCTCTCCCTTGCCGAGCTCCTCCAACAAACTCCACCATTGCTAACGACGCCATCGCCATCGGCTCCCTCCTCGAGCTCCGCCATGGCCGATCACGATGCCGAGCTCTGAGCTTCAACATCTCCTTCGAGCTCCCTTGAGCGAGCTCTCGTCGCCAAACTTCGACGAGCCCGATTGTGTTCGCCAAGAGCAACACACCACCTTCACGAGCTCGCCCATTCGCCGAGCTCTTCGTCCAAGCTCCGAACCCATCGTCGGAGTTCTCTCGAGCTCCGCGTACGACGAGCTCCACAAGCTCTCCTAGCCAAAGCTCCATCTTCAAGAACCGAGCTCACCTCCACCCATCATCAACCTCCTCAACGTCGAGCTCGCCACCTCCATGGCCGAGCTCCACCTCCGACGCCTCCCTCGACCAACCACATGGACGAGCTCCGAACCACTTCCGCCAAGCCTCCAACCTCGCCGACCTACAGTGCCGAACCCATCGAGCCGAGCTCACACATCCACCTCCGTCGAGCTCCGCTGCCGACCTCCACTAAGCTCTCCGCCGAACTCCTTACTCGACGAAGCCGCTCGACGAGTCCATTGTCGAGATCCCCTTCACGAGCTCCGGTGCCCATCTTCGCCGAACGATCCCTCCTCGCGAAGCTTTGTCGAGCCCTCCTTCGCCGAACGCCGTCGCCTCCAAACTCTCGCCGTTGCCGTCCTCCTCACCGAGCTTCAATAGCGCTCTCAGGGATGGAGACGGAGTCGGGGTCGGATGCATGGTTGGGTCGAAGGCTGAGACGAAGAAAGAGGAGAAGACGAACGAACGCGGGGTCGAGTCGATAAGGAAACGGAGAAGAAAGAACAGCGCGCGGGGAGAAAGAAAAAAAAAGAAAAAAAAAATTAATGCCCGGTCGGACTGCCGAGCAAGTCCCCATCCGAGCTCCAAAAACGGAGAAAAAAGCCGCCGAGCGACTACGACCGTTGGATCTTCCAGAAATTCGCGCTTCTAGTGATGGACGGTCCAGATCGCGCCACGTGCGCTAAACAACAACATAACGATTTTTTGGGAAACAAGTCTCCTCGAGATTCGTGCCGGGATCCGACGGCACAGATCGCACCACGTGTCCAGGTATATTTAAATTATTTATTTATTTATTTAATCGTTTTAATTATTTAAAAATTCCGAAAAATATTTAAAAAATCGAAAAAATTAATTAAAAATTCAGAAAAATTATTTTAAAATTCTGGAAAAATAATTATTAAATTAGAATAATTAATTAATATTTTCGATAATTAATTATTTAATTCGAAAATGAATAAAAAATTCAAAAAAATGAGAGAAATTTCAGAAAAATCTGGAAAAATTACCAAAAATCCAAAAAATTCTGAGAATATTTTTAGGCATTTTACAAGCTTAGAATAACACCGTTACACCTCAGGCAAGATCCAAAACTCCCTTAAGAATACCGATAAAATCCCGTACGCCATTAGAACAGTAAAACTACTCCTCAAAGACTGAAAAACTCAGTCTCTAGGAGTGGGGGGGCTCGTGATATGGCTAAAAATAGGATTAAATCGGGACTGTTCACATTAGGGACTAATCTTAAAGCTCAGGAGTAAAACGGTAATTTCACCTACCAACAGGTCCGAAGCGGGTACTGGGTCTCCTTCTCACAGATCCAATAACCCGCGAACGGATCCACCTCAACTGGGTACGGGTCCCGACCCGATACAAACCCAGTCCGACAGGATAGAATTAGGGTCTCTGATTGAACCAAATCAATGGGCCTGATTCGCGACTATCCTCTCACCGGGAATTAAGGGATTACATTCCTAATCTGATTACGAGAATTTTACGCCTTATCAGATCACAAGAATCACATTCCTAATCTGATCCCAACAGCGACTATAAATACCCCCCACCGACCACTATTACAGGGTAATCAATCTTTTGCTAGTTAAACGCTCTTTCATAATCATATCTGGTTACTGACTTGAGCGTCGGAGGGTGCGTCGCCGGGATCAACCCCGGTGTCTCGCACTTTTTGTAGGTATACGGCGGGAGTCAACGGTCAAACTCCGACGGAACAGGTTAGAGGTTTGCTATTCATGTTTTCCTAAGAATCCACAAATACTGTCTGTTTACCCCCACACCAGATTTAGCGGTAACCGCTTCTAATAGGGTTCTGCTTAGTATTATGGCGGTTCAAGACTTGCACTTAGAGAAGTTGGATGTGAAGACAATATTTCTCCATGGTGATGTCGAAGAAAAGTTGTACATGAAACAACCCTCAGGTTTTGAAGCTAAAGGAAAGGAAGACATGGTATGTCGATTGAAGAAGAGTCTTTATGGGCACAAACAAGCACCGCGGCAATGGTACTTGGAGTTTGATTGCTTCATGAGAGGAAAAGGTTTCGATAGGTGCGAAACGAATCATTGTGTGCATGTTCGTAGATATGAGGACAATGATATAGTTACCTTGTCATTGTATGTGAACGACATGCTGCTAGCAGGATCAAGGAAGTGAAAAAGGCACTAGCTTCGGAGTTTTCAATGAAGGACTTGGGTGAAGTGTTAGATGATATATTAGTTTAGTCCCATATTGGTTATGTATCAGTTTAGTCTTCCATTCTCTCATATATATATGAGCCATATTGTATTCAGTTTATTCAATCAATCAATAAAGAATTATTCTCATCCAATAATCTTAACATGGTATCAGAGCCTATCGTTCTATAAGGCCTATACTAATTTGATCCTTGTCGTCGAGGTGGGGTGATTCTCGTCTTCATCAGAATCACTCCACCTCCCGACATTCCTCTATGATCTTGATCAAAATCCTAATCTTCCCCGAAACCCTAAATCTCCAAAACCCTAGTTGTCAACAAACAACAAAATTCAAAACCCTAGCCGTCATCAACTACCTCTACCAAAACCCTAGCTGCCATCTACACCAACAAGTTCGGCAACAACCGATCAACGACTCCATCTCCAACAACATCAACACCATCAACTCCAACTTCGGCAACCTCTCAACCCAACTCCGGCTGCCTTCAACAACAACAACAACAGCAAGATTGACAACTCAACCCCTGTTGTCCTCCTCCTTCACCGCTGCACACACCGAGCAACCGCTCGACAACAGCCCCTGACCACCTGCATCCCCCACCGGACTCCCCCCTCCCAGTCCCACCTTCTCTCCCTCGTCTCCTCCGGCTGGCTCCTCTTCTTCCTCTTCAAGGCCCTCTACCTTCTCTTCCTCCTCGTCTTTGCCCTCCTCTTCCTCCTCGTCTTCGCCTTCCTCTCCACATCTGCCGTCGTCTACTCCATCGCCTCCCCCCATGGACACTGTCTCCGAAACCTCAATGGCGGTCGCTACGGCCTCCCTCGGCGGCATCCATAGTCCACTCCAACTGCTCCCCTTCTCGCCAATCCTCCATCCTCTGCTCAGCCAAATCTCACCGCTTCCTCTTTGCCTCCGATCCATCCTTCTTAGCCCCTTCTGATTCCGTCACTGAGTCGGATTTTGCCACCTCCAACTTCTTGACCGTAACTGAATCCGGCATCCCCAAAATCCTACCCTATACTCCATACCCGACCCAAATCCCACTTCCATTCAAATAACCCAATGCATACCCATACCCGAACCTAATACCCTATAATCCTATCCCACTTAAATCAGATCCAAATACCACCTAGTCCCTACCCGACCCGCTTCAAACCCAAAACCCTACCCCGATTTTTTTTTTCATTTTTTTCTTTACTGTCTTCAAAAAAAAACCTTTCGTGTAGGTTCTTGTGCTTCTACATCCAGATCGTCAGCAAACTCACTCCGGTTGATCGATCGTGAGTTTTAAAGGGGGTGTTATCAGCATCCAGTTCTCAATTCAGGGATGATATACCACCATTATCGACAATTCTCAATTCTGGGGTGAGATCCCATCATCGACAATTCTCAAGTCAGGGGTGAGTTCCATCAGTCTATTTCTCAATTCAAGGATGAGATCACATCATCAACTATGTCTCAAGTCAGGGGTGAGATCCCATCATCGACTATGTATCAAGTCAGGGGTGAGATCCCATCACAGATCAGGATATGGAGATCCCGCCACTGTTCTGGGTGAGATCTCAATAGTGCACCACCACTACTTCCTTCCGCAACACTCTACTTCTCAGTTCTGTCACATGCACCAGCATTGCACCACAGTTTGTCGTTCCTTCCACATCAACATCGTCAATATTTTAAACTCTTGTTGCTTGAACCAACTTGAGTTTGAGAGGGGGTGTTAGATGATATATTAGTTTAGTCCTATATTGGTTATGTATCAGTTTAGTTTTCTATTCTATCCTATATATATGAGTCATGTTGTATTCAGTTTATTTAATCAATCAATAAAGAATTATTCTCATCCAATAATCTTAACACGAAACAAAGCAAATTCTCGGTATGAAGATTAGTAAAGACAGAAGAAGTAAGAAGCTTTTTCATCTTAAGTGGACTACGTGAAGAAGGTGTTGAAGAGATTCAACATGGATGGCGCGAGGCCAATCACTTGTCCCTTGGCTGCTCACTTCAAGTTATCAATGGACTTGTGTCCTAAGACAGAGGCAGAGATGGAGGAAATGGCTGCTATTCCTTATGCCTCAGCCGTTGGGAGTTTTATGTATGCAATGGTATCTACAGGACTAGACATCGCAGAAGTAGTGGTAGTTGTCAGCCATTACATGAAGAATCTAGGTAAACAGCATTGGGATGCAGTAAGGTGGATTCTTAGATATCTAGCAGGTACTTCCGATCACTATCTTTGTTTTGGGGAGATTCTTTGCATATACATGGTTATGTGGATGCAGATTTTCCGGGCGATCGTGATGATTGCAGAAGTACCATAGGATATGTATTTATAGCTAGAGGGACAACTGTTAGTTAGGCTTCGCAGTTACAAAAGGTTGTAGCACAGTCAACCACGAAGTCAGAGTATATTGCACTTACAGAAGCGACGAAAGATATGTTGTGGATTTCGGAGCTTATGAAACAGTTGGGCAGGAAGTAACACATAGGTGAACTATGATGTGACAGTCAAAGTGCAGTTTTCTTGGCAAAAAACTCGGCATATCACTCTGGGACCCGACACATTCAAATGAGGTATTATTTTATCAGAATGGCGGTTGAGAAGAAATGGTTGAAGTTAACTAAGATTCTTGGCACTAAGAATCTGGCGGACATGCTCACTAAGGTGGTGGATAGTAGAAAAAATCAGTTTTTCTATACCGCTATCAGATTGTCTCCAGCTTAATTGTTGAGAAGACTCACAGAGGCACAAGCCTAGACTAGGCCAATGGAAGAATGAAGAACAGGTTAGAGACTTCGTGTATATGTCTCCAAGTGGGAGATTGTTGGGATTTGTGGATCCAATACACGATAATGGGTTGGAGAACTCAGATGTGAAGAAGAGTCGAAGAAGCAGCAAGCTGCAACAAGTGAGTTGCAGTCGACCGCATTCGTACAGGCAAAAGAACGATCGATCGTACAGTCGACCGTCACTCTCTCTGGATGGATCCAGTATCTTGAAGAGACGACCGGTCGTGTAACGCCCCGCCCCAATACTCAGACAATTTTTAATATTTTTATAAGACAAATTAGATACTATGTAGTACAACTGCCCACCACAGGCTGCCTCTCAAAAGGTGGTTAACCAATTAGGTGACTCTTGATCATTGGCTAATTATATTTATACTCAAATTAGTTTTTGTATACTTCCCATGTGGGACTATATTTCTCAAATCCTTCTCAAATTCTCAAATCCCGCGCAGACCAGTCGACTGCTAGGTATACCAATCGACTGTTCGGTTGAAATACGGGGTTCTACATACACCCCACCTTTAGAAATCAGCATCCTCGCTGAGTACATGACACACATCTAGTGTAGGATCCGCCTTTCTAGCCGTTGTAGAATAGTCCTCGATCCCACGAAATGTGTAGAAACACCCGGTACATATAAATGCACCCTGCTTATCCGGAGAATCATCTCCCTGCCGTGAACTAGATCATAGGCCCTCTTCTACACTCGGTGTCGAAAGTCGGCTTTGATACCATTTGCAACGCCCCGCCCCAATACTCAGACAATTTTTAATATTTTTATAAGACAAATTAGATACTATGTAGTACAACTGCCCACCACAGGCTGCCTCTCAAAAGGTGGTTAACCAATTAGGTGACTCTTGATCATTGGCTAATTATATTTATACTCAAATTAGTTTTTGTATACTTCCCATGTGGGACTATATTTCTCAAATCATTCTCAAATTCTCAAATCCCGCGCAGACCAGTCGACTGCTAGGTATACCAGTCGACTGTTCGGTTGAAATACGGGGTTCTACAATCCTGTCGGACTGGGTTTGTATCGGGTCGGGACCCGTACCCAGTTGAGGTGGATCCGTTCGCGGGTTATTGGATCTGTGAGAAGGAGACCTAGTATCCGCTTCGGACCCGTTAGTAGGTGAAATTACCGTTTTACCCCTGAGCTTTAAGATTAGTCTCCGATGTGAACGGTCCCGATTTAATCCTATTTTTAGCCATATCAGAAGCCATCTTCACAACCGGTGCAAAGATTTCACTATAATCAACACATTCTCTTTGAGAGAATCCTTTCACAACAAGCCTAGCCTTGTACCTCTTACTGCCATCTGCCTCATCTTTGACTCTGAAAATCTATTTGTTCATAAGAGTGCGCTTCCCTGTAGGTAACTTGGTCAACTCCCAAGTTTGGTTCTGTTCCAAGGAGCTCATCTCATCCTTCATGGCTAACTCCCACTGAATTCGAGCATCATCCACTACAAGAAAAACCCTTTTCCGCAGCGCCAAAATATCGTTGCGAAAGTTCGTTTGTCGTTGCGAAAAATATTTTTGGCAACGACATTTGTCGTTGCAAGGTCGTTGCACGTCCGGGCGTCGCGAAAGATTTTGGCTACGACCTGCTGTCGTTGCCAAACATAGATTGTTTCGCAACGACATTGCCGTTGCAATATATGTTGTCGTTGCCATACCTAATTCCACCCGTGCTATGGTATAAAATCAATCGCAACAACCTTTGTCGTTGCCAAACATACTTCATATATTTGGCAACGACTCATGTCGTTGCTAAAGATACTTCATATAAAATCAATCGCAACAACCTTTGTCGTTGCCAAACAAACTTCATATATTTGGCAACAACTCATGTCGTTGCTAAAGATACTTCATATAAGATCAATCGCAACAACCTTTGTCGTTGCCAAACATACTTCATATATTTGGCAATGACTCATGTCCTTGCTAAAGCTACCAATTGTCGTTGCGAAAGTTTAATTCTTTTCGAGACAAATTATATATTGTCGTTGCATCAGCCCTATCCAAACTAGCATACACTTCAAAAACATTAAAAACCAACATCATTCCAAAAACTATAATATTAAACTTGTCCAACATATTACATTTATGTCATATAAGAAGCAATGCCCAAAATATTACAACCATCGACTTCTCATATAAGATACAAGTAGCAAAAAATTGGGGTTGATGTTGGAGAGTTAATAACCTAAACCAAACAGCTAACTCATATAAGATATATCAAATCATACACTGTCAAAATATGATACCAAAATATATGCTCCCGGACCAATGACTTCGTTCCCTAATTCTCCAAATACAGTCACTTCTATAGTTTTAATGTATATTCATTAATACTGAAGGACCAAAGAACCTTCGAGGATTAACACAAGAATGCACGATTGTTGTAGCTCAAATTCTCATCCTCGTGGTACCTACATATTTGAAATAATGATTAGTCCAGCAGTATATAATGAAACAATGAAAGATTGCCAAAACTATTGGAACTTGTATGCACAAATATAATTTGATAGTTACATCAGTAACACCTTCAGGAGAGATTTGAAAACGAGCTTCAGCTTCTACCAAGCACGGAGAACTTATTACTTTACAAATGCGCTCCTCACCCCTTCCCTTTCGAAGAGCAAGCCTATAGCAATGATAAAAGAAAGATATTAGAAATAAGAAAGCAAGATACACATTTGGATGTATGAGAAAGATCTTGACATGGTTTGATAAAAGAAAGAACCTCGTTGTTGATGCATGAGCCATAATGTTCCCACCAATGGGTTTGATTTGTGGCCCAGCTTCTCCCTGGAAAACTATCTTCTGACCATGCTGCATCCTGCATTCCCTTCTCAATATGCACCTCTAGTACCTTCTTCTCCTGAGTAATTTTGCTTCCTTTGCATTATGGACATCTGTCCTTTTGACTAATAACCTCCCCTGCATGAAAATATATTAGAAGTCTATAAAGAAATAATAAAATCAGTAAAAAAAATGATGCAGACAGCATGTAGGATAATCCAACACAAACAGTGTACCTTCTCCTTTGCAATCAGTGCAAAGAACTTGCATACGTTGGATCATTCCTGGTCCAATCTGTCTTGTGACCATCTTGATTCCACTGCCATGACATCCATGACACTTTCCAGATGCCCCACTCTTTGAACCTTTTCAAAAAAGAAAATGAGGGGAAAAAATTAAATGAAAAATTAAAGTCCAAGGAGATAAAAAAACTGATGACGAATATGCATCGTATGTAAATACCAAATAAGTAAATAGCACAGCGAAATTTGTAATTTGGTTCATTTGATTTTGGACTGCTTTATATCAATTTATGAACTCATTTCTAGTTTTGGCATCGATCTTTAAGAAAGGGATTGGTTTCAGTTGATGGTTGAATAAGTTTGGACAAAATTTCGGTTTTGGTTTACATTCTGATTTTAAAACAACTAAATACACTGATATTGCAATTGATTACAATCATTAATAGGATTTTACAGTAATTTATATGAATTGTAAATTAAATCTGAATAAAGACAGTTTCTAGTATAAAAGGATGCTGGTCTTGGCCATAACAGTTGCGAGTTTAAATTATAACCTGCTAACAAGATCGCACTTCAGAGTGATGGGGCTTATAAAGGGCCAGGGTAGGCTAGTGCTACCCTGGAATCTCTAAAAGCCCCTTGAAAATTAAAACTTTACACTTTGGTCCTCTTTCTCTCTCTCTCTCTCCCCCCCCCCCCCCCCCCCCCTCTCGGAATTACAAATTGGTCCCATCTACACAATAATTTTAGCTAACTTTTAAGCACGACCTCTTACTCAATCCTCCATAAATTTCAACAGCATAATTACATTAGTCTAGGACCTCAATTCATG
The DNA here is from genome assembly GCA_017893485.1 of Hemerocallis citrina. NCBI lineage: Eukaryota > Viridiplantae > Streptophyta > Magnoliopsida > Asparagales > Asphodelaceae > Hemerocallis > Hemerocallis citrina. The sequence goes on from CM030365.1 coordinate 257,235,784, forward strand.
TAATATAGCAAATTATTATTTAAAATAAATTTCAATTACCACATCTCACATGAACAAAATAGTAGTTTGTAGCTCCTAGCTCTTGCATTTTCACTTTACATTTTAATCTTTCTATTCTTTGTTTTATCTATAAGATCTCAATGACTAAAGTTGTTATTGCACAGTAAGCCCCCCACCATAAAATTTCCGGCTTCATCCCTGCCGCACTTTAATAAACACTTGTAAGGTTGGATCAAGTTGTTAGCTGGTATACAATAAAACATGTTTAACCCTTGCCTAATTGTTCAATACATCCTTCCTCATTATCCCTATCCCTCATCCTTTGGTGGATACAGAAATAAATCAGATGAAGAATGGATGAAAAACAGGAAGCAGATGTAGCAAATGGGTCCGACTGGCGATGGTGGAAGTTGTAAGAAAATCCATCTATCTCTACATCAAGTAAAACCTTCACTTTCTTATTCATTTATAGCTCTTTATCGATATTTTCATTTAATTATTATTTTTTCTGACTGGTGTTGTAGGTATCTAGAACTACAGTTTATAGCAATTTGAAACCAATTTCTAAGAGGGGTTTTCTGTTAGCTCCTGGAATGAAATGATCCTGTCATTTCGGCCGTTGCCTACTACCTTGGCATCACACTCACTTAAAATTAGATAATTGAAGTATGAAGTATGTTGTCTCAAGAAGTACTGTGTGATTGAAGATGCATAGCAGGTTATACTCCAGGAAACCAACAAATGCAATAAATGACACAATTATGGGGGCAGGCTCAAATCAACCAGAAGCTCTGCATGTATTTACAAAGCAGGCTCAGGCTCAAATAGAGCAAATAAATGACTAAACAGAGGAAAAGAAATATCTGCTCAAAGAAGTGACTCGATTATGCAAGCATACATCTTTTGTATTTGTTGAAGCAACTAAACGTAATACACAGAGAGGTAAAGGAAGATTGCTAATTTATAGAGCAAGCATCCTTTCTCTACATTCATAAAATGTGCAGAAATTTCAGAAATAAAACTGAACCTAAATGCATTCTTCAGGACTCCACAAACACCAGAATAAGAAGCCAACTAACCTTCTTTTTTCGCAAAAATGAATTGCTTTAAAGATATCATATTACTATTTTAGGTATCTCTCCATATATGAATAAGAATCCATAAGAATCATTTATACAACTTAAGGGGGAAATGCACATGTAATTCTATCATTATATCTAGGTATGAAGAGTTGCATCGTCGACTCCTCGGGTCCATGCTGGAGCATGACAAGTGAAATAAAGTAGTTTTAAGCTTTAACCAAACCAAAAAAGCATACCATCTAGTTGGCACATACTAACCAATACTTAAATGTATATGCAGGGCATAATTTTGCATTAGAAACATACTGCTCTAAGATCGCAAACACTCATAACTGAATTATACACCAACATACAGTCTACTTCTTGTAGATATTAGTTCTAACTAAAGCCAACTACACAGCAACTATATCAAACAATCCGTTGAAGTACTTCATTTGACTCAAAAGCATATTATATACCATTACGTGACCAACAAAAAACAGACATACCCTTTGCATTTGCGGCATAGCACATTATTCAAAAGTGTTAAACTTTCTAGACGTCCCATTGTACAAGTCTTCCAAAGACACCTTCATATGCTGAACCACATCTTCACCTTTCTTCTGTCTACGACCCCTCGAATTCCCACCTGCAAACATAAAAGCCGAATCCAACTTAAATTTTCTTTTTCTTTTTCTTTTTTTTTAAAAGACAACAAGACATCGACTCCATTAGCGGAGTTAAACGAATCCCAATGTCAAAAACCTGAAACAAATTTGCTCAGTAGATGGCATTTTACAAATATATCCTAAAGTCTCTGCCAACAATCCTAGGGTGGCTCCATCTTTGTCTCAACGGAATAAGCTCTTCCTAAAAGGCCGTAAAGGCTTGGGGATGGGTGTCGGGATTGACAACGAAATTGGGGTTAGGGTTTTGGTTGTGAGAGATTGAGAGAGATCAAGATTTTGAGGAGAGATCGGGAGAGATGAGATTGGAGTGATTAGGGTTCGGGTTTTGATCAGGAATTTGGGGGAGAGATCGGAAGAGAAGAGATTGGAGCGATTAGGGTTTTGGGTTTTGATCGGGAATTTGGGGGAGAGATCGGAAGAGAAGAGATTGGAGGGGATGGGGATATTATTGATTTTAATTAGAGAAAAATAAAATAAGAAGATTTTGGATGGCCGGGATTTAATCAAGAAATATCAGATCTACAGTTCAGATTCGCTCTGGACAGATTTATTTTTTTATTGTGACTTTTATAATAGAAATAGATTTTTGGCAACAATACTGTCGTTGCAGTAGATATAAGTAAATATACGCAACGACATTTATCGTTTCCAATTTACACAATCTGGCGAGGGGATTTACAAAGGCCCGGAGGAATATTTTATTTTATTTTTAGCAATGACTTTCGCGTTGCCGTAACTAATTTTCACAACGACTAAAAAATCATTGCCAAAACCTTATTGCGAAAAAGGGTTTTTCTTGTAGTGATCCCTCAAAGCCCCCTCATAAGTCTCTGGCTCTTCTGAATTCATGTACAGAATATGCTCGTGAACAACACTAGCTGATGGATCAAATATCTTGGTTGACCTCCTCTCTTATGTCTATCTCATCGATGTGGGTACCAGTTCACCGACTGGTTCAGGTTCCCCAAACTGTTATGGTTGTACCTGTTCGTCTTGGATAACCTGCTCATTCCCAATAGGCTCACCATGAGCCTTCTATGCTGCATGTGGTACCTGTACTTGTTGCTGCACTATAGGTCCCACCACTAGGGCCGCCTTCAGAATTTGAGTCTGAGTCTGAACCCCAATTTGATTCTGAACTGGTTGTATTGTCTTGACCTGTGTTCCTGTCCTTGTATAGAACCTCTTCATTGAATACTACATTCCTGCTGCGAATAACTTTGTTATCCATAAAATCCCAAAGCCTGTAACCATACTCATCGCCTCCGTAGCCAATGAACACACAGCTCTTGGAATTAGAGTCCAACTTCTTTCTTTTCTTCCTGTTAATTAGTGCATATGCCATACAACCATACACTTTCAAATGCGAATAATTAACAGTTTTACCTGACCATAGTTCTTCTGAAATGGCCCCATCAAGGGCACTAGACGGGCAACGGTTAATCAAGTACACCGCTGTATCAACTATAGCGGCCCAAAGACAGACTGGAAGACCCGCATGAAGTCTCATGCATCTCGCCCTTTCGAGTATCGTGCGGTTCATCCTTTCTGCTACACCATTCTCCTGTGGAGTCTTAGGAACTGTTTTGATTCCTCTGATACCTTTCTTTTCCAGATAGTTAAAAAACTCTTTGCTTGTGTACTCACCTCTGTTGTCTGACTTTATTGCTTTCACTTTGCAACCCGTCTCATTCTCAACTTTGGCCTTCCAAACTCTGAATGCCTCAAAAACTTCTGATTTCACGCGGATTGCATAAACCCAAACATTTCTTATTGCATCATTAATGAATGTGACGAAATATCTCTTACCACCATAAGAGAATTCTTGAGCTGGACCCCACACATCTGTATGTACCAACTCTAGCTTCCCAAGCTTCTTCTCACGCTCAACCAACTGAAAGCTAACTGTTTTCTGTTTACCCATCACACAATTCTCACAAAAATCCATCTCAACCTTCTTTAGCCCCGGCAAAAGATCCCTAGAACAAAGCTGCTTTACATTTTTTTCACCAAGGTGCCCCAACCTGACATGCCATAGAATTGAAGAGGAACTACATGCTGATGTTGTAGCAATGATATCACCTGAATCACCTCTCCTGAGTAAGTACAACGTGTCATCACGCTTTCTTTTTGCCACCAACCTGGCACCTGTAGTCACCTTCCATTCTCCATACCCAAAAGTTGTTGTAAACCCTTCTTTGTCTAGTTTACTAGTTGAGATCAAGTTTTTCTTCAAGTTCGGAATATGTCTTGTATCATACAAGACCAATTGCCCACCATTGCAAGCCTTCACTCCCACAATGCTTCTACTTACAACTGGACATATCTGACCATTATCAACTGAAACTGCACCAAAATCACTTGTCCTGTAATCCTCAAAAACATCCCTCATGGGGGTACAATGATAAGAAGCATCTGAGTCTATACACCAACCATCTTGTAAAATATTAAATCCAGCAGATAAACATAATTCATCTAGACGGGGTTCAATACTTACCACATTGGCCACTTGTGATCCTACTTGTGCTTTCTTATACTCCTTGCACTGGTCTCTCCTGTGTTCTGGCTTCTTACAGTACCAACACTCACCTTTACGATATCCGGTTCTTGACTTAGACCTGTGATTTCTGCTTTGCGACCTCCCTCTGTTGTTACTTCTACAATGGTTATCAACTGACAGCGCGACATTGCTAGGATATGACACCGAAGTCTCTCCATGTCTTTTCCTCCTTGCATTCTCATTCATAATGCTGCTTATAATATCCTTTAGGGTTGTCGTATCAGTCATGGTGCTAGTAATAGTCTGCTCTACTGTGCCGTAATTATCGGAAAGACTGGATAGCAACAATAACGATTGTGCACTCTCTTCAAACTTTGAACCCAACGATTCCATCTGATTGTAAACCATACAGAAATTGTTGATGTGCTCAGCAACCGAACCCCCTTCTGACAACTTCAAGTTAACCAATTTCTTTAGGTGTAATATCTGGTTTGCTGCATTTGGCTTCTCAAACATATCTGTCAATATCTCCATTGCCTCCTTTGTGGTTCTTGCCTTCTCAATGTGAAATAGCACATTCCTGCTCAGCGACAGCTGAATCTGCCTAAGTGCTTTCTGATCCAATCTATTCCAGACCGCCAATGCAACTGGACCGACCTCCGCCCCTTCTGGCTTCACACCAAACAACGGATCACCTAATCCTTCTTTCGGAGATACGTAATCATTTGGATTTTCCACATTGTGAAATCCGTTCCATCGAACTCCTTGACTCTACTCTTGTCCTCCATCTTAATCAATACTACCAACCTGTAGCTCTGATACCATTTTGTTGAATTCTAATTGCGGATTAACTCAACAACGACGACGAGATGCAAGAACTATAGAATCAAAAACAAGAGAACAAAAAACAACGAAAAACCAATACACAAGAACACACAAGATTTTTTCGAGGTTAACCCAAAATAATGGCTACTTTCCCGCGCAAAGGCACTCCTGCTATTTCCACTAGAAATATGAAGAATAGGTTTACAAATCTCTCAAGAACTTACCTCCAAGGTGTAGGATTTTTCTCTATCTCCCTCCCTCTTAATGACGGCTGATAGATCTCTATTTTCTTTTCAGTTAACTCTAAAATCGTACACAATACAATATATATAGGATTCCACAATTTTAATCTCAGCCGCTCATCAATCAGCGTCGGGACGGTCGACCGGTCGACCGCAACACCAAGTCGGTCGACCGATTCTTTCTTTCGACTGCACAAGGTCCAACAAAGAGCAGTTCGGTCGACTGCATGGTCGACCGGCATCTCTTCAAGATACAGGATCCATCCAGAGAGAGTGACAGTCGACTGCATGGTCAATCGTTCTTTTGCCTGTACGAATGCGGTCGACTGCAGCTCACCTGCAGCAGCTTGCTGCTTCTTCTACTCTTCTTCTCATCTGACTTCTCCAACCCATTATTGTGTATTGGATCCACAAACCCCCAACAGTAGCTACCCTAATCAATTCAGTCATCTCTGCCGTTGAGTTGTAATGGTAAAGGGTTTGGATGAGTAAAGGGTGGTTTCAAGTTCGAGACGAACCCTTTATTGAAAAAAAAAGGTTAAATTAAAATAAAATAACTACACATATCTAACATTCATTTTTAGTGTAGCTTCAAATAAACACCAATCTTTAAAAAATTAATAAAATAAATAAAGTAAAATAAAATAACTACACCTCCTCTCAAATATGGCCATGCTAATTGCGACTAAAATAAAATAAAATGCAGAAAGAAAAAGAAAAGGATATTGCAATGCTTATATTTTTTAAAGTGTGAAGACCTTTTAAATAGTGTGGGAGAAAGTTATTAGGTACGAGAGGACAATATATTTTAACCGGAAAAATCTTAGTAAGCTTAGTAACAAATTAAGGAAGTGAAGCAGTGGTAAATTGGTGTTATACTAGACATGTTATTGTGTTCCATTTTTTTGTTGAGGTGTTAGTTTGCTATGAGAAATGCTAATGTACCCAGTACTTTAAGTTAATATGTTTAGTTAATGTGTTAGTAAGTGTGTTAGCTTACTACGTAAAATTCAATAAGCACATACTCTTATCACATGTATAATTTTGAAAAAAAAAACTAATTGTATCGATTTGATTAGGTGATAATGGATATTATTCCCGTTCATAATCAGTAAAATAAAAATAAAATAAAGTAATATAACTGCAAAAACTAAAATATAGCCTTGCTAGTATACATACCTGTCTAATAATATGGGCTGAATATAAAAAAACCCTCACCCGACTATTGTTCATTTTAAAAAAATCACACTCAACTTTTTTTTTTAATAAAAAATCTCACCCAACTATGTTTTTAACATATTCTTTAAAATAAAAAAAAAACCCTCACTCACCCATATCTGAAAAACATAATTGAGTGAGGTTAAAAAAATATATATTAAAAAAAAAAGGAAATTTTTCGTGTGGCTTTTTAAAATGCAAGGTTTTATTATATTTAGCCAATATTATGCCATTGAGGGTAAAGATTGAAGGGTAAATTGGGGATAAACACCCTTTACCCTTGGGTCCTATAGCAATCTCTATAGAGCTTATGCACTATAGGATTATTTTCGTAACAAATACAGGTTGTACCTTATACAGCTCAAAAATACCGTCGACGAATTCTTTTTTTTTTTGATGTAATCGGACAGAGTCTAACGACTCCAGCCATATCAAAATATATATAAATGAAGCAAAGTACATCGCTAATAGAAGTTTTACGAGCCGTAAAACCAACAGAAACAAAACGCATAATAAAATACAATTGAACACTAAATCCAACAACACAGAAAGGAATCAGCGGCAGAAGCGCGCACAACTGGGGCGGACCAACAACTCCGATAAAACTATCGACCTAGAAGAAGCACCGAGCAGTAATTAGGGACCTAAGGGGTGATGGTGAGTGATACTGGGAGGCCGACATCCCGCAGCGATAAACCAAACGCAATAGGGCAGCCGACAGTTGCCCACGGCCAACCAACCAAGACGCTCGCCGCATGGACACGCAAGGCTACGGTCCGCAGAGAAGACAACAACCATCGGCACAAAGTAATCAAGAGCAGCGGAACCTGCTCAAGAAAAAAACAAAGCCTACTACAGGCTAAGAGGAAACACAAAACTCCCACCAACAAAGAAGCCACTAAAAAGGCAGACACCCAAAAAGCCAATCTCCCTGATCATAAAGGCACAGAACATCCATAACAAAACGTCCAGGCAAAGATAGTAAACATTATAAACCATCATACATAAACCACAAGGGCGTAAACATTATAAACCATCATACATAAACCACAAGGGCTCTAAGAGAGCCAAAGTTAAACATCCACATAGGCCCCTAAGAAATATCCATAAAGGTCAAAGACGGCAACGAGGCTCGTCCCAAAAGCAGCTAACAACAGGATCAGTAAGTTGCTGAAACTCGCTAAATAAAAGGACTTGAGGCCAGTCTAGCAAAAACATCTATAAAGGTCAAATACCGTCGACGAATTCAACACGGTCCTTTCTCTACGTCACGTGGCCGGCACGTCCTACTACGAACATATAATGACGTGGCAATATCTGATTGGTCCTAATATAATTAATATCAAATTTCCAATTTTGCATTCGGGTTAATTTACCAATACCCGAATCCGTAAAGCTCTCTATATAAGACGAGAACCGATAGAAATTAAGGAAAAAAACCCAAAAAAAAGAAAGAAAGAAGAAAAACTATAGCGTTCGTTGACGACGAGATGGTAAGGCGACTCTCTCCTTCTAAACCCTAGATATGTTCATTACTTTGCGAAACCCTAATTTCTGCATCAATTTGGGTAGATTTGCGATTGATTTGATGTTAATTGTAGATCTAATTGGGGATTTTGATTAGATCTGATGTTGTGGTAAATTAGTTTAGATCTAGGGAGATTGAGGCCGTATTATTGTTAAATTTGTTCATAAATTTTCAAACGGATCAATTTTGGTACATTTTGTTGTTGATAGGATTGATATCTTGAATTGACTATTGACTAGCTTCAATATTAGGTTTCGGATGGTTTTATAATTGCGTTAATTGGAGTTGACATGGGCAAGATATTGAGAGTTGAATAGCAGCAATATTTAAGTATGACACATGTGTACAATACATTTCTCAAAAGATTGGGCTATAATAAATGCACCTTTGCGAATGTACTATGGCGCCATACACCTTCCTAAATTTACTCTACATGGAATGCCACTCTAAATTTATTTTCTTATATGCATCACTGATATCTGCCTTCATCATAGGAATTGTCCTTATTCCTTATTCTAAACACATTGGCTTTCACTATTTAATATGCAAATTTGTTTGGATAAGAGCATCTGGAGTCTTTGGCTTTTTATCCAAATTTTGCAAAATTTGGAAAAAACAGCTCTGTAGTTTTTGGCCAAATACCCAAAATTTGGGTTTGAGAGCTATAGTGATCGGCTATATTTGGAAGAAGAAATGACAATTGCCAAAATATAGCTAACGAAATATCATCTTCTTTCATCGGTTGAAAAAAGGGTTCTCGGACGAAAGATGATCTTTTGTCTCTTCTAAATATATTAAAAAATTTAATCGGACGGGAAATGATTTCGATCGGAGGGAAATCATTTCCCGTCCGTGGCTATTTATTTTAAAAAAAAATATCGACGGATGGGAAATGATTTCCCATCCCGTTCAATTTTTAAAAAAAATTAGTAAAATGAGCAAGGATTGGAGATGAAGCCCCATCCCAGCCATTTCTTTCTTTTTGTTTGAAAAAAATTCTATAGAATACACCATATAATTATTTCTATGGGTAAAAATTAGGTTTTAATTGAAATGTATTAAAAATTAAGATTTTTTAAAGCTTTAATAAAAATTAATTAGGATTAATTTAATAGTAATTTAGGAATTAATTAGGAATTAATTTTTTTTATTTTTAAAAATATACAACAGACAGGAAATGATTCTCCGTCCGTTGTTTTTTTATTTAAAAATAAAAATAAAAATTAACGGACGGGAAATCATTCCTCGTCCGTTCATTTTTCTAAATTAAAATCCAAAATTTTGGTTCAAACGACTACAGCTCAAACACTTATTTTCTATTCCCATATGCCAAATACCCAAAATTTGAGTCGGAACGACTAAAGATGCTCTAATATGATTGGGACTATGAGATAAACTTGGAGTTTTAACGTTGAACGTGCAAAAATCCTTAGTTATTTGATCAACACTCTCAAGAAGTAGACATATTTTTTAATGTGAGGGGCTTGAATGAGCAAATTATTTTTGTGTCGAAATTGCACGTGACACCAACAGTCACACAAGTCATAGGTATATTTTTAAAAAAATCATTTCACAAAAAATGTAAAAAAGGTGGGCACATTTTGCAGGTTGTTACCAACATTTATATTGTTGTAACAATGTTGAGTATCTCTAACCCCTTCCTGAATTTTCTGTAGATTCTTTCTGTGTTCTAGTCAAATTTGTTGGTTGGAGGTTATTGATGGTGTTGATAGATTAATTAATTAATAAATTTTCAGTAGTAGTCACTCCAAAATATGATTTACTCCGTAAACAAAAAGGTTCTCTGTTTTTCTCTTTATATTTTCTCTTATTTTGTGGCAAAAATAGTTATGGACTTGTGGGTTTGAGCGTGTGTTGTTTCCGAGTAACATCTCACGTATGTGTAACAAAGTGTTTTTTTACCTTCAGGCAACATGCATCAAACGATACCTTGCCGGTAGGGAGCCGTTGTTCCTTTAGATTGTTAGATATTACGAAAGGATTAAATATAGAAACAATACAAACACAAAAGGACGTGTATCCCTTCCGGTAAGGTATCACTTGGCACGTGTTGCGTGAAGGTAAAAACACTTTTGCTATATAGAGGTTAGGTGTTGCTTTGATGCAGCACATGCTCAATACACACAACTAATTTTTTTCCAGGCGGAAGGAAAGGAAACAGTGGAAGAAAAAAATAGAGGATCCTTTTGTTCTATGAGTAAACTATATTTTAGAGTGATTGCTATGGAAAATTGATTGCTTAATTAATCCAACAAACCCAGTTTATAACCTCGAAATACCAACAAATATGGCTAGAACACAAAGAATTAGAGAAAAATCGGTAAGGTGTTTTAGAGACATTTGGGGTTGTTACAACGATATAATAGTCAGTAACAACCTAAAAAATTTGCACACTTTTTTAGGTTTTCAGTTAAATTGAAATCTAACAAATATAAACCCTAATTACAAGGTTTAAGAAAATTCAAAAGAATTTTAAAAGTTTTTTCCAAATATAAATTGTTAAAAAGTTTTCACGTTTGAGAAAATTGTATCAGGAAGCGATAAAATGCGGAAATCTTTGTTGGGAGGAAAGTATGTTCGAATCGGGTGGATTGAATATTTAGGAGTCCTTATGAAGTAGACACGGTGAGAAACTTTTAATAACAAAATTATAAGAATTTATAATCTCTCTCTCAATTCTCTCTTTACAACATTGTGGATTGCAAATTCAAGTTGAAATGAAATCTTTAGGAGGAATCAATGAAACAACATCGATTCAAATCGTGGAGAAGGTCGTGGTTATAGAGAGAGGGGAAATAGAAGAAAGAGAGTCGGTAAACATCATTTCCTTTGAAATCTTTAGGAGGAATCAATGACACTTCCATTTCCTTTGTTTTTCTTGTACATGCTCTTAACCAAATCTTCCTTTTTTCAAGCCAAAAAACATGAGTACCATCAAGAGAAGAGGAACACAGAAACTATTTTCTCTCAAAATCAATGAACTTTTGGACATCTTGAAAACTTCCATCTTCAACTTTGGAAACCAACTCTTGTTAATGGTCACCATTCCAATGATGGTATGAGTGATTGCAACAGAGATCTCTTACCTATATTGGACCTCTTTTGATATCCATGCATGGCTATGTGATAGTAATTCGTGCTATTTAGATTGTGAGTCATCTTAAAAGAAGGGGTTCTTAACTCCTATGTTGACTTTGGTTGGTAGGTTCGTTGCTAGAGTTCAAGTTTCATGCACCTTTCCCTTTTCTCTAGTTATGAGTGGAGAGAGGAGGGAGAAAGTTGTAATAGCCTGTAGCAGGAAGTGGAAGACTTGGATCTCCAACTTTGAGCTGAACTCTCCAAATGGTCCAGAAGCTTTTCAACAAAATTAAAGTAGAAACTAGAAAGAGGTTCATTTCTGCTTTTCTTATCTTTTTTCTTAGTGAAGTGGGGAGGTGAAGGAATTTCAGAGAGAGAGAAGGGAAAGAGAGCTAGAGGAAATGGATAGAATGGGTTTTTTGATAAAGGTGGTTGGGAGAGGAGATATTTTTTTGTTTTAGAAGAAGAAATGAGAGTACGTTATTGGTGAAGATTGAATCTACTGTTGTTGGATGTGAGGAGGTTTCTGGAATATGGATGGATTTGGGGAACGTGTTTCATCATGTAAGGTGAATTTGAAGAGTAGTTGTGTGCATCCTTTAGGGGTGAATTTCAGGGATGGTGCATAGTACTATAGTATAGGTGGTGTACATCTCTAGCTCCAGATGAATATTACATATTACTGATATCAAATTCAGTATCGCTCGTCTGAACTTCATGGGTGATTCTGAGGCGTTTGAATACTAATTTCTAGGTCTATTCTATAAAGTATCCAAGGGATTAGTCAAGCTTACACCAAAATTTTCTAGGTTGTAAAATAAAGGGGACAAGAACTAATCAACTTACCTTTTTCTAGGCTGTCGTAGTGTGGATGTTTTCTCTTTGGATTCTCAATATTATGCTCATGAAAATAAGAATTCTCAATTTTCTATTGTTCCACGTCAAAAATTTTCGTGGTAAACCCTTCTTCTAGAATGTGGAGTATTTTAGACGGTTGCTTATTCTGTGACTGCTTCCAAATAATAGTTTGTTCTACTTATTAACTGGCCTTTTAGGTTCCATTGAATCTTTCTGTAGTCCCATGGTCAGTAATTTTGACGTCAGGTAGTAAACGATTCTCAATCTTTTGTAGAATTTAATAGTTTTTGAGAGTTGCACCAATAGTTGGTCCATGTCTGTGAAAAAATGTTTCTTGATGAGGATAGCGATATTCTAAAACTTTATTGAAACGTGTAGCTGGGGTCACAATTCATGCAAACTAGCATTTTAGATTTGAAAGCTCATGTGAAGTTGTAGACTGGTTAATGGTTATATTACAAGATGCATTTCACTTCAGTATGTAAATGAAAATTTGGGTTAGCCATGCCTGCTTTATGAAGAATACTAGGTTTGCCCGTTGACACGTGCCTACGGCACGTCTTCAGAACGGTGCACCTTGTTTGATCATATAAAATAGTTTTGGAGGCCCAGCAAATTAATTGAAGTAGCAAACATAGAGCAAAAAATATTATATGATTTTTTTGATTTTTTTTGAATTATTTTTAAAGTTTTTAAAATTTTAGTTTTTTTTAGTTTTTTAATATTTTAAAATTTTTAAAATTTTTATTTTCTTAACTTTTTGGAATATAAGAGGGAGGGAAGGAGAGAGAAAAATAAATAAATAAATAAATAAATAAATAAATAAATAAATATAGGAATTGTTTTGAGTGGAAGATTTGAATTTGAGTTTTGGTGGGAACTTTTGGGGGGAAAAATATGTTTTATAAGGTTAGATCTTGGCCTTTAATTTTTGGGGGATTGAAGAAGAGCCACTTGATAGCTTTCTTCGTGTTTTATTATATAGATAGTTTAGAACTAACTGTTTGAATAGGGGGATTGTGTTCTCCCAATCATACGGGATGTTTAGGAACATTTGAAACAAAGTGAAAAGTATATTAAAGAACCTACAGAGAAGGAAGGAAAAGGAAAAACTAACAACAGAAAGTTGATGTGAAAAAGCCTACCAAGTAGGTGTTGGGATTGGGGCGTCAACAAACGCCTCTGGTCGCAGCGGAACTAATAGAGCAATGAGGAAGTCGAAGTAGACGAGACGAATAAATTGAGCAAGCAAGTAGATCCACCAAACTAACACAAACACACTGATGACTTATCTCGGTTAGCTTTTGCTTAATCCGAAGGAAAATATAGGGAGATCTGATATTCAACTAAAAGAGATTACAAGGAGTTACTGATTCACTTGATATAAGAAATTAAACTCACCCACCATGAACTATCTCTCTCGAGCCTCTCTTTTGCAATGGAGAAAAGAATCTATGAAGTACTACCTCTCATATTGGAGGAGTTTACAATATATACAGAAGAATAGAGAGAAAATCTAGGTCTAATCTTGATCCTCAGTCGTCCAATAAAATTTGGAAAAGAAGTAACTGAATAGGAGCCGCACGATCTAACTTGGAGTTAAAGATTCGGCTAAAGCGACCTAACAAATCGGGGCCCAAAATAGATTCAGCGCCGCGGTCGGTCGACCATCCAACAAGACCGGTTGACCGTACCACTCTTTGACATTCCCTGTACTTCGAGCGGTCGGGGGGCGCGGTTGGGGGGTGCGGTCGACTGTCACCAAGACCGGTCGACCGCAACTAGCCTGCACCCTACTGTTGCTGTTTCTCCTTCTACTCACTTCGACGCTTCGGCCTCCGTGCGGTCACCAAGATCGGTCGACCGTAATTAGCCTGCACCCTACTGTTGCTGTTTCTCCTTCTACTCACTTCGACGCTTCGACCTCCGTGCTTCATATTACCTTCTTTTAATCTGAACAACGAGTATTCAAGACACAATCCTAATAAACTCCACCTTGGATTGCATATGAGTGCTATCACATGATGTGTTACCCATCTCCAAACTCTAACAAATTCTACTTGCAAAGAAAACTTAGAACAATAGCTTCTTCTTCCAGTTGAACTGATCTCTATCCAATTCCACCAAATCCAGTATACCCCTTCAAGGGTACATATCCGTAGATGTATTCACGAAGTTGCCAAACTCCGCACGAACTCCACCTACCCTTAGGCTTTCTCCACCTCTCGACGATATTCGAACGTCGTGGTCTCGTCTCGATGATTCTAGTTGCGGCAAACTAGCTGAGCTTGCGGGAATAACGGGAAAAAGGAGCAACGCTTGCGCAAGTATTTCGAATTTCCCAAAGCTTGTAGAGATTGTGTTGGCTTGGCCCAACCACTCTCATACCTCTAATCACCTTACGACGACCCTGAAAAACAGACAGAACTCCGCCTTGAGCTGTGTACCTGTAGCCCTGTGTATCAAGAGTTTCCAAAAAAATCAGATTCCGTTTCAGCAGAGGAATATGCAAAACATCCCTTCAAGTGAACATGTTTAGACCTGACATCTTCAACTCAACTGTCTCCTCACCCACTAGTTCACAAATCTCCCCAGTTCTCGTTGTCACACAATGCCCCGTTGTACTTATAAGTAGAAAATAACTTCCTCTTGGAGCAAATATGAGAAGAACTCCTTGAGTCAAGAAACCAGCTAGAATCCACTTCAAAAAAATTTGAAACAAGAAGACACGAACCACCTGAATCAAAGGCACCAAAGACACTAATTACATTAGCGATTGAACTCCCGTTCTTGGCGTTCTCTTGATTCTGTAATTTCTTACAGTCTTTCTTGATATGCTCTGGCTTCTTGCAATATCGGCAACGGATCGAATCCTTTTGCAAAACACTTTGTCTTCTCCCTGAAGGACCATTCACTGCTAGACAACTTGTAGGAATAGACTATGAAGATTTATGAGTCTCCTTCCTAAGTTGATTTTCTTTCAATGCTTTGATTACACCATCTACCGAAATACTCTCCTTGGCAAATCTACCGTGTAGCATGATCGTGATCAAAGGCTTGTATGAATCCGACAGTGAATATATCAGGTTAAAAGCTTTATCTTCCTCACACTCATTTGCGTTGATCGCCTTAAGTTCAGATAATACCTTATTGAACTTTGTAATATGGTCTTGGAGATCGGTACCTTCCTTTATAGATAAACGGAACAACTTTCTCTTCCAATGCATCCGATCTAATAACGACGAACCAGAGTAGTCAGCTATGAGTTTTTCCTACAAACTCGCCGCATCAGTTTCTACAAGAAATCTGCACTTGACCTTGTCCGCCAAGGATAGTCGAATTAGACTTATGGCTCTTTCACGAATATCATCCCAAACATCATCCTTCATATCAGCTGTCTTTTCTTTCTTCTTGACTGCTAACTGTATCCGTTTTTGAACAAGAACATCATACATGTCAGTCTTCCATAGATTGAAATTGATCTTTCTATCGAACTGCTTGATCTTCAAAATACTGTGGCCTGTCATCTTAACCAAGGAACTCGGCAACCTGAAGCTCTGATACCAGTTGTTGGGATTGGGGCGTCAACAAACGTCTCTAGTCGCAGTGGAACTAATAGTGCAATGAGGAAGTCGAAGTAGACGAGACGAATAAATTGAGCAAACAAATAGATCCACCAAACTAACACAAACACACCGATGACTTATCCCGGTTAGCTTTTGCTTAATCCGGGGGGAAATATAGGGAGATCTGATATTCAACTAGAAGAGATTACATGGAGTTACTGATTCACTTGACACAAGAAATTAAACTCACTCACTAAGAACTATCTCTTTCTCGAGCTTCTCTTTGCAATGGAGAAAAGAATCTATGAAGTACTATCTCTCATATTGGAGGAGTTTACAATATATATAGAAGAATAGATAGAAAACCTAGGTATAATCTTGATCCTCAGTCGTCCGATAAAACCTGAAAAAGCAGTAACTGAATAGGAGCCGCACGATCTAACTTGGAGTTGAAGATTGGGCTAAAGCGACCTAACAAATCGGGGCCCAAAACAGATTAGCGTCGCGGTCGGTCGACCGTCCAACAAGACCGGTCGACCGTACCACTCTTTGACATTTCCTGTTCTTCGAGCGGTCGGAGGGTGCGGTCGGGGGGTGCGGTCGACTGTCACCAAGATCGGTCGACCGCAACTAGCCTGCACTCTACTGTTGCTGTTTCTCCTTCTATCACTTCGAAGTTTCGACCTCCGTGCTTCATATTACCTTCTTTTAATCTGAACAATGAGCATTCAAAACACAATCCTAACAGTAGGCACAAACTGGAAATTTTGTTGTTGACATAGGGTGGTTGGTATAAATTCTTTTCCGTTGCTTTTGTTTTGTTGTACGCATTTCTGTGTTTGTAGCAGAAGGTGATAGTAACTATGTGTACTAGTATATTCTTTTTTATGTTTTTGTTGTCAAAAGCAATTTAGTTATGGTTTTTTTATATTCTTTTATGTATATTCTTTTTTATGTTTTTGTTGTCAAAAGCAATTTAGTTATGGTTTCTTATTATGAATCTGACAGACAACATCAAGGCGTCTTGCTGACAAGAAATCGGCAAAGTTTCAGAAAAACATAACAAGGCGGGGGTCTGTTCCTGAGACAACAACTAAGAAAGGAGCTGACTATCCTGTTGGTCCCATTGTGCTTGGCTTCTTCATATTTGTGGTCATTGGTTCATGTAGGTTCTCTTTCTCAGCTATCTTTCATATTTTAGTTTTTTCCGGTTATTGTTATTGTTAAAGGCTTCTTTCAATACAGTTGACTTTACCGTTTTCTCCAAAAAACATTTAGCATTTACCATAGTATCTCAACTTTGTGCATGTCAGCACACGCCATTGGATGGGCTTTTGGGTTTCATGCACACAGTTGACTTTCTAATTCACCTTGAAAAATTCAACATACCTTTTCCAAATATCAAAGCAAATAATTGAGTACACAAGTTATTTTGTGGATTGCCTCTGTTCTAACCATATATATATGCAGTATATAGCTTTCTAGGAACTTTGCAGGGATCATCCAATCCATATTGTTTTGTTCACTTCATTCAACATCCTTAAATTAAACCAGAAAGTATAATCAGATGATATAATCGGTTGGCGAATGGGCAAACAAATCAGTTAAAAATTGCATCCTAAGCCTAATTGAGGGACATTCAACAAGATGATTGTAATTTGGTCACAGAATGACTTCCCGTAAAGCTCCTTATCGGACTAAAATAGGAAGTAAGGAATCACTCTTAGTGTCTAACTAGATAATTTCCACATATAATCCCACAACATGGATATAATTAGAAACAAGAATATACAAGACATGGTTAGGTAGCTCCTATCCAAGATAAATTAAGAGAGAATCGTGTGGTTTGGACATATCACTCGTAGACTTAGTAGTGTCCCGTTAGAAAGAGTGATTTGATAAGTATTGCCCGTGTCATACATAGGGGAAGACCTAACCTTACTCGAGTGGAAATGGTGAGAAAATATATGATAGTTTGTGGTCTTACAGAAGATATTGTGCTAAACCGAGCAGAATGGAAAACCAGGATTCACGTAGCCGACCCCAATTAGTTGGGAAAAAGGCTTTTTTGTTGTTGTTGTTGTTGTATAATCCCACAACATAATTATGTGGTTATACCCACTTATAAAGAGCACAATATGAAATCAAATTAGAGGATTCATTTTCGTCGGCATGTTCAAAAGGTATACAAGCAAAAGAAGTACGAATGTCGAAGAATCACTATCTGTGCATGAAGTTATTGCAAAGTGAACAGTTTCTTAACATACTGTCTTGCTACATAGAATACTGCCAAAAAATCAATGCTATATATGATCTAGAAGTCTTTAGATCATAATGATTTTTCATTTTGTAGGTGTTTTAATATATTTAAACCGTGACAAATGGAGTAAGATCATTCATTTGGATAGCCTAAATTCCCTTGTTTTTCTGAGTAATTGGTTGTTTTTTTTAACACCTTACGCATGAGTGATTTTTAAATGCCTGGATTATTATTTAGGGTAATGCCACACCCACTACCAATTTCACTATCAATCTCGTCACTTACTTAAGTGGCACATTTTGATTGGAGAGTATGTGAGGAGTATGTGGTAGAACTTTCCAATAGGAGTGTGCCACCTAAGGCAGTGAAAAGAGAAGTAGTGAAATTGGTAGTGGGTGTAGCATTACCCTTGTTTATATGCCTTTCAGAGCATTATATCAAAATTAATGGTGTTCGTCCAATCTGATTCAAGCAGTGCACTAGATCAACATAATTTGGTTTGAGATGAAAGGTAAAAAAAAATTGCCCCTACATTATGGAGAGTAATGAAGCCATGGTCTCCAAGTACGGTGTGGGAGAGTTCAGATTGCTCAATTGGAGCAAAAGCTTCCGAGTGTCTGGAGTAACTAGTATAGATCCTTGCTAAACTATGAAGTAAAATTGCATTTTCTGGGCATTGAGTTATTTCCTGACTTGAGCTCTTGGGAAGTGTGGAATAACTAGTCATGAAAGGCTCATGACTCCAGAATGGTTACTCTTTAGCATATTTTTGTCTGTTAGAAAATATGCTTCTCAGCTTTAGATGATAAAACTAACTCAAGATTGTTTCTAACATGCAATTCTTTTTTCCTTGACTCAGCTCTGTTTCAGATAATCAGAACTGCCACGAGCGGTGGAGTGGCCTAAGTAATTCAAATATCAGTAGTAGCCAAGTTCCAGTAAAAATATATGTATCTCATATTCTGAGCGTACTTTGTGTAAAACATTGGCATCTTGTGTGAGAACAGTTGTAGAGAAAGTGACTATGAATGATGTGATTTACTGCTGCTTTCAACTAATTTAATTTGTTGTTGATGATATAAGTGTGCCACTTGACCCTGCATTCAAAATTTCGTAGGATATCCACGTTTGTGGCCACCATATCATGCATAATTTGCTGAAGATGTTGTGTTGAAGATATATTTGTTGAGATGATGGAGAAATTCCTTTTGTGAATTGGTGCTATATAAACAACCTAAATAACTAGCAGCTCTCAATGATATTTGGAAGAATTATTTGCCACTGCGATGCATTTTTTTTCTTTCCCATCTGTATTGTTAGTTCAATTATTATTGCAAATTGGAAACAACGGTCTTTGCTAGCAAACCACATTACGATGCAGTAAATCAAATGAGTGGCGTGTGCGCTATTTACCATTTACATTTACAGTGTATGTGGAAGGATTCAAATATTTGCGTACTAGTAGTTTTCGTCGTGTTGGAATACTTCAATTGCATCGTTGGATATGTTTAACTGTGTAGTCGCATTCAGCATTTTGGCATTTTTGGTGCATCCGACCCTGAGTTGGACAAAACATAGGGATTCTCTGTGCTAAATTGATAGTATTAGATAGACTGGGCATAACAACAACTCATTCCTGACACAGACCCCTTTTAATTGAAGCTGCCAAATTATCTCTTTGTTTGCTTTGCTAGGTTCATGTCAAAGTACTTTAAAAAAGTCTTTAATTACATCATGCGTTTTAGAGATTAAGCTTTCAAATTGCTTCCTGATTCAGGACGGTGATGATATGATGATTGAAGGTGAGGTGACTACCAACCAACCAAGTTGTGTCTAGCGAATGCCTGATGTTCTTCTCTTCTTCGTAGGTTCAGCAAGAATGACTATAATGTAGGTCTTAGAGCATCCACAGTCGTTTTCTATAATTCCCATTTTCTCAAATTTTAGCAAACGAATAGGAAAGGAGCGCTGCAGTCGTTTCTCATATTCTCAAAATATGGCAAACTTTCTATTTCCATTTCTCAAATATGAGAAACGAATTGAGCTTTCTCAAATTATAAAGGACGGGGTATGATACCCCGTCTCTTCGATATAATAATTTTTTAATCGTATCAGACGGACGATCATATACCGTCTCTCCTATTTTCTTAAATTTTTTTTTTTTAAAAGGTCGGACGGGGAATGATACCCCGTGCCCCCCCCCCCTCCTTTTTTTTTTAATAAAACGAACGGTCAGGATTGAGCGATAGGGAAAAAAAATAATAATAATAATATGGTGGGACGGGGACACATACCCCGGACGGGGTATGATACCCCGTCCAGTAAAGGAGGAGCCATTAATGCTGTGCAGGGTACTTTTAGGAGTAGTTAGTATATTAATTAGGTTTAGTTAGTATATTAATTAGGTTTAGTTATTTTTATATTATTTAATTTAGCTAATTAATATAGTTTAATAGTTAATAAGTAATTAACTTTTTTAAATTTATTTGAAACGATCGGACGGTATATCATATACCGTCTCTCTAAAAAATAGAAAAAATATAGCAAACAACGACTGCAGTGAACGATCGTATTTATTATTACTGTAGCTGCCATATTATAGCAAATGAGAAAAACTACTATGGATGCTCTTACACCTCGCCGGCCCTTCGTTATTCACTTTTACAAGCATAGCTTGGATTTTAACCAAAATGATCCAATTTTTGAAAGTATTTACCAAACCAACCCACTTTCGAAACTATTTACCAAATTGACCTACTCGCTATCTGAGATAGCAGTCTAGTTCAAATAAACTCGTTATCTCACATAGCGAGTGTAGTTGTACTCATTTTCCAGAGAAATTTTAAACATGCAGTTTTTATCTAAAATCTATATAACTACACTTGCTATCGCAAATAGCGAGTCTAGTTTAACTGACATTGCTATCTCAGATAGTGAGTGTAGTTGTACTCATTTTTTAGAGAAATTTTAAATATGCAATTTCCATCTGAAATATATATAACTGCACTCGCTATCTCTTGAGATAGCGAGTCTAGTTCAACTGACCTCGCTATCTCAAATAGCAAGTGTAGTTGTACTTATTTTTTAGAAAAAAATTAAACATGCAAATGTATAGACCTACACTTTCTATTCGAGATAAAGAGTTCAGTTGAACTAGACTCGCTATCCCAGATAGCGAGTATAGTATGTATTTCAAAATTTCTCTGAAAAATGAGTACAACAACACTCGCTATCAGAGATAGCCAGTTCAGTTGAACTACTCGCTATCTTAGATAGCGAGTGTAGTTGTATACATTTTATGTTAATAAAAATTCTGAAAATTGAGTACAACTACACTCGCTATCTGAGATAGCGAGTCTAGTTCAAATGAATTCGCTATCTCAGATAGCGAGTGTTATTGTATGCATTTCAGGTATAGTTAATATAGAATGAATTTATAGTGTATTTTAGTGGAGTGTATTTTTTGTTAGTTCTTACTTACCTCATCCTACCATTTTTAACTGCAACTAGTAATGCTAATTATACAACTAATTAAGCTCGTACCACTGTTGCAAGAAACAAATATGTAGTCAATTGAAGAGTGTAAAGCTTTGCAGCTAATACCAAACAACAGTTACAGTTATTATTATTGCATGTCATAACAGTTGAATGGCAGTATTACATGTAATAGTGTAATAGCGAAACAGCGAGCGAGTCTTTAAAAACTCCCCAATCGACACTCGCTATCTCAGTTAACGAGTGTGGTATAAACACTCGCTATCAGCAAGTTTAAACTTGGTATTTTTCTTCAAGTTTTTCTCCAAGCGATGGAGAAATACCTCAAAATACACTCGCTATCTCAGATATCGATGTTGTTTTCACCAAACTCGCTATCTCAGATAGCAAGTCTAAACTTGAAAATTTTCTTCACGTTTTAATACCTCAATATACACTGGCTATCATGGACAACGAAGTTATTTTCACCAAACCCGCTATCTAAAATAGCAAGTGAGTTATTTTGATAAATACTTTCAAAAGTGGGTCAGTTTGAGAAGTACTTTCAAAAATTGGGTCATTTTGGTAAAAAAAAAATCTATTGCTTGTTGGCATCAGCAAAGTACCAAATACTTTTTTCTGTCATTTTGGTGTTGAGACATCGTTTGTGCTTTAAAATCTTGCAGATATTCTTAACAAGTGCTAGCATTGCGTCTAATGAGTGAGGTTATGTTTTAAGTCCATTGCATCTAGGTTTTGTTTCCACGAAATTAAATACCATATCAAGTCTCTAATCTCTAATATTATAATAGAATAATTTCTTAGTATCAATTGTTATCTATTAACGTGTGTAACGTACGTACATAACTAATAATATGAAAGAGATTTCAGATTCGAGTGCTCACTAGGTCATAGTTTTTTTTTAATTATTTTTAAATTATTAAATTATGTTTTGTTCGTACATAACTAATATAAAAAATATCTTAAATTTATTATTGGAATTTTTTACTTTAAAAAATATATATTTATTAAATTAAAATGTGTATGGCACGTGTAAGTGTAAATTAATAGTAACCTGTAAGGAAAAGAATCAGTCAAAAAAGTCAATGATAAATAAGATAAACAAAATCAGCACGTGTTTTGTCACTGCTTCAATTATCAAACTTACCAAGTCACTAAAATGACTGATTACATATACAATAGTAATTAATGATTTAATTAGCCCAAAAATTCCCTTAATTAAGAACTTAGCTCCTCATTCTTTAACACATTTCCAGAAAAGAAAAAACCCAAAAAAGAATTATTCCTTTCTCCTAACTATATAGTTTCATAAACTTTTCCTATCCGACGGCCAATATCACGCCACGTCGACCGCATTGGTCAAGAAGAGCAACGACGACCGTTCCCTCCCTCCGAGCCTCTCATAACAGTCAATCGAAAACAACGACAACGACAAAGAAAGCGATAAATGGGTCGGGTCCTCTCCCTTTGCCCACCTGACCTGGCCCAACCGGTCCAGCACCGGCCCAACGCACACCCTATAAAGCCTCCGGTACCCGCCCAAAGCGGTGACCACAGCCCTCGCCCCGGGACCACCCCCCACCACGTGGCGGTTGCACACCGCCTCCCATATGCTGTCCCTGCGGCACACGCCAGTCCATAACTTGCACACGCACGCTGCCACCCCGAGCGAACGGCCGTCAAGTCGGGTTAGAATCTCCGTTAGAATGTCCATGTTGTCGTTTATGGGCATTGCGTTGCTCCGAACCTGGTTATCCTGGTCCAGCAACTCTGACGTCATCCTTTTTTTCTAAAAAAAAATTTAAAAAAAAACTTTATAAATGAAATGAAGAGATGAGAAGGAGGAGGAGGAGGAGAGAGTGATAAAGTCGGGGGGGTATTTAAGGGGAAATAGTTTTGACTTGTTGGGGAAATTTTTATAATAACAGGGGTAGATTGGGAAATGTTTAGTGGGGGGTTCTTTATTTGTGAGAGACATAGAGATAGGGCCAAGTAGGAAGTTCCAAAGAACTTGGGGATGTGGAAATGTGGAATAAATAATTCAAAATTAGGTACATTGGGAAATTTGTTTAATGAAATCAATAAATAAAATTGAAACAAAATGAAAGTTCCATTGTTTAGTTGCGATAATTATTTATTTAGGAGTGTTAGGTATACCGTACGTTGAAAGAGTAATGCAGCATCTTCTCGTACACAACAAGTTTAAAGTTTAAATCTCATTCTCATATGCATGTGTTTGACCGTTTGCGATTTATTTATTTACTAGATTTGCCTGTGGCAAATAGTATGTTGCTGAAAAGTCTTGTAAACAGTAAATCAATAATTATGTAGCTGAAATTTATATAGTATGTCAATAATTAGTTGTAAGTAAAAGTTCATATTTTCATTAGTATATGGTAAAAAATAATTATAAATTGGGATATAAAAGTCCATGTTTTCATATATACATATATATTAAATAAATAAGTTGTTTTGGAGAAAAATTTGAATTTGAGTTTTGGGAGGAAGCTTTTGGGAGAAAATTGTGTTTTATGAGATTAGATCTGAACCTTTGATTTTGTGGGGATTGAAGGAGAACCACTTGATAGCTTTCTTTGTGTTTTATTATATAGATTTTTTTAATTATTTTTTTTTTTTTTTTTTTTTTGGGGAATGTAACTAAGTAAGCAAACATAAATACCATAATGGGCAATATATGTCCATATAAATTATATAGTATATGTACATAGTAAATAAAACGAGGGGCATTTTACAAAATGCACTCAAATCAAATATCATCACCTATAGTGATAAGGGTATTTTGGAAGTTATATTGAGATTGAGTTGTAGGGTTACAGTAAAAGAATTAATTGATTAAAGCAGCATAGTGCTGGGTATAAACACTGTATAAAGTCGCTACATTCTATTATG
Source organism: Hemerocallis citrina (assembly GCA_017893485.1). Taxonomy (NCBI): domain Eukaryota; kingdom Viridiplantae; phylum Streptophyta; class Magnoliopsida; order Asparagales; family Asphodelaceae; genus Hemerocallis; species Hemerocallis citrina. The sequence continues at coordinate 257,260,035 of CM030365.1, forward strand.
AAAATTACTGGACTGCCCCTAACGTGAACGCATGACCTCCCTATTCTAAACTGTGCGGTGGGTCCCACATTGATATTGGGCTTAGGATGCCATAACATAATAGCACACAACAGAACACAGGCAAAGTTTTGAAGGAAAAAAGAGGACCATTTCTCTGCAAGTTATACCACCAAGGAAAGTTTGTTTTGGCGGCTTGTTTGACTCTAAACATGCTTTACTTATTACATGTCCTCCTTTGCACAAAGGTATTTCTAAAGAGTTACTGTAAAATTTCAGTCCTTTTGATAAAAAAACAGAATATTTGCATGAAGGGTTAAGACCAGACACCCAAAAGTTTGTATTAATTTTCTACAAAAATTTAAAGTGAAAAAATTAACCAATAGTACCCAAACTTTTTTTAAAAATTGGATCTAAAGGTTCCTGCCGTCCACTTCCCCGTTAAGTTAGTAGAATATTCTCCGAATATTTTTCTTAACGAGTTTAAACCCGTTGAGAATCATGTTAAATTACTAAAATGCCATCAACTATCTAAAACCACAATCATTAATCCTATTCAAACCCTAAACTCATCTTCTTCCCCTCTTCATCATCTTCGTCTTTTTCTTCTCCTATACCTGAAAACTCACCACCATTACCACCACCACCACCAACATCATCATCTCCGTCAACCACCACCATCATCATCACCATCACCGACCACCATCTCTAACTTCACCTTCCCGTCACCATCACCTTCATCCCCGAAACCCATCACCACCACCTCCGAAACCCACAAAAAACTATTCATCCCCGAAATCCATCATCACCACCTTCATTCCCACAAAAAACTTTGAAAAAAATAAGAAAAAAGAAAACGAAACAAAAACAGAAAAAATGAAAAGAAGAAGAGATGAGGGTATTTATATAATTTCAAGTTAATTCTGTTAAAAATTAACGCATGTGGCTTGTTTGTCCAATTTTTAAAAGTTTAGATGCTACTGAGGTACGTATTACTATAACTTCAGGTATGTATAGAGTATTAGTATAAACTTTGGATAACTTTAGGTAAGTAACCCTCGTATAAAAATGGTGCGTTGAGTACATTTTCTATGTCATGCATCTCAAAGCATTCTCTTCTTTTCTTCTTGTTCGACAGCTAGTAAATCACCAGCTAAACATAATCCTATAAAAATGTGAAACTGAACTGAGTTCTCATCATGATAGGTGCAGGGCCGGCCCCCACCTTGAGGCCGGTAGGGCGGCCACCTCAGGTCCCCCAATTTTTTTGCACTTTTAGGGACTCCCAAATTTGTATTTTCCTTATAAATATAATCACATATTTTGCACGTAAAAAAATTATATTGTAATGAGGAGCTCCAAAAATAATTATTTGGGCCTGTCATCTTGGGCTCTCGGGAACTCAGGGCCGGCCCTGAATAGGTGAGTGCTTTGGAACATGCACTCCTTAGTGCATGAAGAGAATTAGCGATTAGAATATGTAATGTCACTATATTATTTGCTACTGATGCGGTTTGTTTTGGGGGGGTTGCTGCACCAGGTGTGAGTTCTCTCAATTTATAAAGTGAAAGTCGCGGTACTGACTATACGCCCAACCCTCGGCTGGGAGAGCAGCTCGAGAAAAGCAGGAGTGAGGCGGAGGTCGGATGCTCGGCTCGGATTCAGCAAGCTCGGCTCGGTCTCGTGTACCTGCACTATGCCTAGAAATACCGGGAGAGATCCCGGTGGCAGGTCCTCCGACGATCTAGTCAGTTACTGAAGAGCAACAGTAACTAGGACTTCAGAGGAGAAAGATTGATTACCTTTAAATGGAGGGGAGGACCTGGTATTTATAGGCAGAACAAACGGATCTGAGACCTGAGCGGGCCGGGTCGTGCCCGTTTGCTGGTGGGCCTGAGGTGGTAACGGCCCATTTGACTTCCGTTGATTCGATGATCAGGAGAGAGCAGGTTTTGAGGGGATCTGGTGGCTCAGGATGTGCCACGTCATCTGACCCATATCAGCTACTAACTTTTTATAAGAGAATAACAAATAGGGATAATTTAGCAAATGCCCCCATTCAAAATGAGGAAACTAGCATATACCCCCACTATTTTAAAAAACTAAGAAATACCCCCAGTTTAAACGGAACCGTTAAAATCTCTGTTAAGTGAACTCACGTGCGTCACACGTAATATGTAAAATGACCTAAATACCCACGATAAAATGATTTTCGCAATTACCCCCAACCAGAATATGATATTTAGGATAAAAAATATGATATTTGGGATACTTGGGATAAAAAATGCGATATTTGGGATATTTTAACAAATGCCCCCATTCAAAATGCGGAAACTAGCATATACTCTCACTATTTCAGTGTTAGGTGTTGTAAAAAATGTGAGTGTTATGTATTGTTAGTCAGTCTGAACAACTTTCTTCCTGTACTGATGATAACAATGCAGTGAAAAGAGGTTCTACGTCAGATTTTGACCAAAAAAATTCAATCATCATTTCCATCATCTTCATTCACAGTAGGTTCAACATGTGTATTACCCATAGTCACAAATTAGTCGTTTATAAATAATTCGACAAGATTTAATATTCGGAAATCAACAAAAATTCGGTAAATTCTGAAAAATTCTGCAAAAGTTCGGGAAGAAAGAAATACAAAATTTAATGCATCTAAATAGTTGGTTCTCATCACCTAGGTAAATAAATATATAAATCCATAAATATTTCTTGTATAATTTGCTAAATTCGCGAACTATTCGCGAATTATTCGTTTAATTCTTGATTTTCGTAAATAATTTGCTAACTGCAGAAATTAAATGCAAACCTGCAAATAATTCACGAATTTATTCGGCAAATTATTTTCTTGAATCATTTGTGAATTTAACAAATTATTTACAAACTTTGTTAATATGATATTACCTACTGTCGCACTAGGTTGTGCATCATCTTCAACAACACCCAAATTGAGATGTGAAAACAAAGCATTTATGTTTTTTTGTCAAACAACAAACATGTATGACAATTAGATCTCGGAGTTAATTATAGTTTTTGGCGGTCAACATCGACGAATAGCGAATGTTTGATCTTTACTGTTTTTATTTTAAAAATTCACATATTTGTTTGCTCCCACACAGAAATTAGCAGCAACAACGTATTATATAGTATTCAAAACCCTAAAACTGTTCTGTTCAAACTGACAGTATATCTTAGTTTTTTTTAAAATAGTGGGGGATATGCTAGTTTCTGCATTTTAAATGAGGGCATTTGCTAAAATATCTAAAATATCTCTTTTTTATATAGTGGGAGTATATGTTAGTTTCCACATTCTGAATGATGGCATTTGCTAAAATACATTTTATCGTGGGTATTTAGGTCATTTTACATATCACGTATGACGCACGTGAGTTCACTTAACGGAGATTTTAACGGTTCCGTCCAAACTGGACGTATTTCTTAGTTTTTTAAAATAGTGGGGGTATATGCTAGTTTCTATATTTTGATGGGGGCATTTGCTAAATTATCCCTAACAAATAGAACCTCTATATATTCTAACAAAATGTGGAATAATCTAACTTTTATCATTCATGCAAGTTGCAAGCCACGGCCAGTAGTATCTGTTCAGATGAATATTCACTACAAAATAAATAGGAATCGACGGCGTTTTTGTTTAATAATGGCCGGCGTTTTGAAAGCGCCGGCCTTTAGTTCTTGGCGTTTACGGAAACGCCGCCGCAAGCGCCGTCCATTCCGCCGCCGGGGATTCTATTAGTTTCCCCGGCGCAAATGAAACGCCGGGGATTTTTAGAACAATCCCCGGCGTGTGGTAAACGCCGGCCATTGTGGTTTGAATTTTTAAAATATATTACCGTTATTTACTATACCCCGGCATTGGTAAAACGCCGGGGATTGTATGAAACCTGCTGAATCAATATTCCCACTGAATAGCCTCCAGTACTCCAGACACAATTCATCTACTGTACTCAAAAGTTATAACCTCCAGTACTCCAGACATAATAGTCAACATCTAGCTCAGAGCAATAACACAAAGTCATAATATATATCATTAAATGAGGACTTCAAATAAATCTTTCAAGGGATTGACAACAACTCCATTGATAAATAAGCAGCTAAGAGACATCTCAGTTTACTGTTTTAGCATAAACGCAAAGCCAACAGATACAAAGGAACCAAAGTCATAATAGCATCAGTTTTTAGAAGAACTAACTACAACCAACAAGAAGTCGTTTTACAATTTATTAGTTCAATTCCAAACACTTCTAAGTCTTTCGGCAGAGAAGATAGTAGAATAACTTTGATATCCACAGATGTTATGTTGTTACTGCTAGAATCCATAATTAAGCACCGTCAGCCTTCGTGCCGTTTTCACAAACTCGCTGCACAATGGGAAAATAAATAAACTCAGTCCTAGTCAAAATGTATGAAGATAAATAGGCTGAAACAAGTTGAAAAAATGTATAAGTTGTACTGGAATAAGAACTTTTTAAAATGTGATAAGAACAGCCTATAAAAATTACACCATTCACCATTCACATGCACAACCTAGATAAAATTACACCATTACTGATGCTCATGCTTCACAAAATAACCAGTACTGATGCTCATGCTTCACATATAATCAAAAGAGAAGCGGTGGACCTGATGCATCTCCATCGGGCGATCTTTTTATGGCTGGCATCTACTATGAACCAATGGCAGTGGAATAATTTCTTTTCACTGTTCAGAACTTGCCACTGGTATCATGCAAGCCTGAATCTCATTCTACTTGTAGAGGAATTTCTCAGAATTTCTCTAATGGAAATGGTATTAATTCAAACAGAGCTGAGCTTATACTGCTCAGAATTTCAAACAGAGCTGAGCTGAGCTGAGCTTATAAGTTCCAGGTTCCTCCTATAAACTCCCTAGTTGGTTATTTTATTTTATAATAATTGAATGAACATAAAGAATTTCGTCCCTCTTCTTAGAACAGGTGGGATACCAACTGAGCTAAAGTTCTGCTCCTAGTACAAATGCACTTCCTACAATTTCGATTCTCATGTTCTCCAGCCAGCAAGTGAAAGCAATATTGCTCTAAACTACAAAAGTTTTGATAATCAGTTCCTTCTATTGTTGCCCAACATCTGATTCATAATGATACAAACATTCGATACTCTAAATGCAAAATATTCATATCCAAATAATGAAAGATCTTACCATATGCACTGAAGACCCAACAGCCAACCCCATTAACAATTTGCATCGTTCCTCGATCTTCTTACTGAAAGAAAATATAGTTTACAATTTGAAGAGAGTATGTCCCCAACAGGCAAGAATCCTGTGCATTCAATGATGAGTTAACAATAAGAAATTTGGAGCTAATACTTTCTAGCTAAATTTTTGCACCAGGAAATGAAACTTGGAACTGAAAACCGTATCAATTATCACAAACATTTTGCATATCCATACACCATAATGGAACTATATAGCAATATATCAATCGTATATTGTATTTTACACATCCAACCATCAAACTGTATTATAATAGGGTCTTCACGACAGCCCATAGAAACAGTACTAGAAAACATGAGGTAAAAGCAAGATGCAGAAATAGTAGTAGAGGCTCCGAAAAGCACGACTCCTAGATGGAAGCCAAATTGCAAATAAATGACACCAGCTCACCAAGCAGCATGCATGACAACGTCTGCTAAATTTATTTCTTCACTACCGAAATAATAGCTCACTGTTGCTACCCTGTCTTGATGTTTCTGAATTTATAACTAGATGTCCAGTACTATGGTAGAAAACTTCTTCAGGTCCTCCAGTTTTTGTACTAATTAAAACACTTCGGGAGGATGACAGAGAAACACAAAGATACACAAGTTTATCCTTACCATTAATTATGTATATCTACTATTTCAAATTGAAAGTTTTTTCAATGAACAAAATGAGTTTACCCTAAGATGAATATGAAATATCTTAAGTTTGGTTCTCATGGCATCGATAGTATATATATCATACATCAGGAATCTAGGATTTTCATTTTCAATATTTAAGGGATTTTGCTTTCTCTTTATATAATAATTTTCTCCCCTCAGAAAAATCATTTAAACTTCATTTCCCTTTTTTTCTTTCCCTTTTTTTTCCCGCTTGAAAAAGTTTTCAGAACACATCTTCTGCATGTTTGAGAATTTGCGAGGTCTCTACAGCTTATATATTCAACAGTTCTAATAATACGTACAATGCACAGAATATATACATTCTTGGTCTTGGATATGTATATATTCATCTTCATTAGTACTGGACTTTAATGGTAGCTAGTATTCAAAATTTATCACAAGATCCCTTTCTATTAGAGAGTGAGCAGTTGTTTTCGGTATCAACAGAAACATCTACAGAACGGACATCCTACCAACCACTGTATTATTGATCCCCTCATCATTTTATGTTTAAATACCGACCATAATTAGCATCATATGCTTTGTATAACTTTAAAATGATCACCATTTTAGTAATTTCATCTACATGTGAATAGTTTCACTCCTAATTCACGTTATCAGCATCTTATATTAATAGAACATGAATAAACAAAGTCAGCATCCTGCCAGATAATAAATCAAGGCATGAGAAAAAAATAATGCATGAGGCACAAAAGGCGCTATGAAACATAGGATGGGAAACATACAGAAGAACATGAATGTGGTGGTCTGAGAACCCAGAGGTTTAACTGGGCATTGCAAATATGATATATAGTTCAACTAAATATGATATATAGTTCAACTTTTGTTGTAAATTTTGTTGAACTATATATCAGAGATCCATTGTCACCAGTTCAACTAAATATGATATATATCATATTTAGTTCAACTAAATATGATATATAGTTCAACAATTCTGCTAAAATGGATATATAGTTCAACTAAAATGGATATATAGTTCAACTAATATGATATATATCATATAGTTCAACTAAAATGGATCTCTGATATATAGTTCAACAATTCTGCTTTCTTCAAGTGTAAATAGTTCAACTAAATATGATATATAGTTCAAATAAATATGATATATAGTGTAACCAGTTCTGCTGTCTTCAAGTGTGAAATCAAAAACTCTCAAATTTGATATATAGTTCAACTAAATATGTATTTGGGGCTGAATGTACCTTTAATATCTTCTCATCAGGACATTGTACGTCCAGCGATGTCGTCGAAGGGATCACCAAGGTCGTCGGCTTCCTCTTCATTCGGATGACTGGAAGATGTCGGCTCTCTAACATCATGCTATATAAGAAATAAGTATGAAAGATGCCATGAGTCGGATTGGTACACACAATTAGTCAGATTCGTATAAAATGCTAATGCTAAGCAATTGGTAGACACAATTAGATAAGAACAATACTCTATATAATTTCTAACCTGTCTCGGTATGTTAGATGGGTTTGGAACATTTGTTCCCCTCACCATCTGTGCTAATTCCGCAACTGTTGCCTTAAGCTCTGCGACTGTTGCCTCTAGATTAGCTATCTTCTCATCTCTAGGATCCGGCTGAGATGATGAAGCAGCACGAGTACGAGAGGGTGTTGGTCCTAACCCCTTCCCACGCACACGGCCAGGGCGCTCCGGACCAATGCTTTCGACCAACGCCTGGTGTTGAAGCTGCACTATATCGGCGGTGGGAGCGGCTGACAGTTCGGCATACCTATTCCGAGCAGTCTCCTGTTTTAAAAAAAATATCCAAATTCATTGTTAAGGCATATTACATATCAAATAAGCAAATTTAAGATAGAAAAAATATTACCGATATCGTCGCAGCCTTTGAGGACGGAAATACACCTTGTGAGTTCATGTGGGTTGCGTCGAAGAAATCTAAATCACCGTACTGATCCGCACCTCCTCGCTCCACATCCTACATATATTAAAATCAAAATCAATTGAACTCGTTTTGAAAAAACGAAAGTTTTTTGGTATTAAGAGTTACTCTACAAGTATTATAGTGAAGAACAAAACACTTAGATATACCATCATTGCGCGTCGCCGTGCAAAGCTTGTACCTCCTGCAGTGTGCAGTACGTCCTGTGCCTCCCTACTTGCACGACCTCTTTCAGCTCTCTTCTACACAGACAATAAAATTTAATAAGCCATATATCATATCAAAATATATTGCATCATATACTACAATTTTTTAATTACCTTCCCTTCAGGTGTATTCCAAAAATGGCATAGAAATTCCCAATCAGCACGCACGACATTTTGTGGGACTGCTCTTGCGTTCTCAGCCATTATTCGGGTATCGTCATAGTATTTTGCCTTAAGCTCAACCTTATAGTCTCTCCATTTCTTAGACATTGATTTATTCAGCCAATTAGCATCAACAGTCGCCGGGAAATCAAATTTTTGCTGCAACAGTCATAAATCAATATCATATATATATTAAAGATAAGAAAGTACTTGATAATTTGATATATGATATTGATTTAAATCAATATCATATATATATATTTGATGGTTTTTTCTGATAAGCAATCTTAATGGTTGCTTATCATATATATATATTTGATAAGCAACTATTCAAACAAGTGAATAGTTGCTTATCAAGAAAACAATCTTAATGGTTGGTAACATATGTAACTTCAAATTAAGTCGAATTAATAAGAATAGTTGTGCACTATAGATATGCATAGCATGTGTCAGTTACTAGTTTCACTTGACCACATAGCATGTGTCAGTTGCAAGTGGCACATAAAAGCAAACACAAAGTTAAAGGTACTAAAAAGCAAACAAAGTCGAGTTGCAAACTGCAAATTCAAAAGAGAAAAGTGCAAACTATATCATTAGGAATTTAAATTTTCAGACCTTAACAGAAGAGTCGACAGCAGGCAAGGCAAAAAAATAATTAAAGAATGGAAGAAGCTATTTAAAGAACAAAAAACGAGACTAAACTTTATTTTCGACACTTAGGGTTTCTCAGCAGAATCTGGATACTGAACTTTGTTTTTTATACTTTAAAAAAAAAAATCATTTGTAAATTTCTACCTGATCTGAAAGATAATTTTCCC